>OZ023209.1:42893931-43186431 GCA_963995525.1 Escarpia spicata | reverse complement strand
GTGAGAAAGTGATACTGTGTGTGTTGTATAATTATAGGGAAAATATCAACTGCACATCACATTTTAGAATACCCATTAAAAACGAGTCCGCTACTTTCTAACCATGTAAATATTGGCCGATTGTTGACTTGAAACGTATAGCGGCAGATATATTGCATCGTGGAGCGAAACACGACAATATGGGATCTGAAGGACCGACGAACGAAGCGCAACTGAGCGATCTGCAGCACAAACGAAGTAGACACGACTGTGTGGTGGTCTATAGCACAAAGGAAGGAGACGCGAATGTGTGGTCTGTAGGACCAAGGAAGGAGACGCGAATGTGTGATCTGTAGGACCAAGGAAGGAGACGCGAATGTGTGGTCTATAGGACCAAGGAAGGAGAAGCGGCTGTATGGTCTATAGGACCAAGGAAGGAGACACGACTGTGTGGTCTATAGGACCAAGGAAGGGGACACGACTGTGTGGTCTATAGGACCAAGGAAGGAGACACGACTGGTATGGTCTATAGGACCAAGGACGGAGACACGACTATGTGGTCTGTAAGACCAAGGAAGGAGACACGACTGTGTAGTCTATAGGAACATGGAAGGAGACACGACTGTGTGGTCTATAGGACCAAGGAAGGAGACTCGATTGTGTGGCCTATCGAACCAAGGAAGGAGACACGACTGTGTGGTCTATAGGACCAAGGAAGGAGACACGACTGTGTGGTCTATAGGATCATGGTAGGAAACACGACGCTGTGGTCTATACGACCAAAAAATTAGACACGACTGTGTGGTCTATAAGACTGTGTGGTCTATGGGGCCAATGAATGAAACACGACTATATTAAAAATGATGGTCTATCGAACTAAGGAAGGAGTGTGTGCAGTGTAGGGATGTGTAGGGATGTGTAGGGATGTGTAGGGATGTGTAGGGATGTGTAGGGATGTGTAGGGATGTGTACGGATGTGTACGGATGTGTACGGATGTGTACGGATGTGTACGGATGGGTATTCGAGGGAGGGCTATGCTGCAGTTATCCATCAACTACAGTAGCCAGGATTTGCTAGGCCCTTGTAAGACGTGAAGATCACGAGACCGGTGAGAAGTATCGAATGAACTTCATTTTAATTGTGTTCTATTAATGAACGCATTTATTGGCAATTATATTAATATTCTCCCGTCCGCGGCAAAGTATACATCGTATGGAAGAGAATAACACCTCAACGAAATATTCTGGAACAAACTAATCAATTTTATATTTACCCGTACAAGTGTATGTACGACGGCGTTATGGCTAACTACAGTCAACGATAAACACTGCCGAGACGGTGCTACTGAAAAGACCAATGTTAATGTTACCATTAAGTTTCCAACTCAACCAAACTACATCACTTGTTTCACTAAATCGTAATCTACCATGACAAATACGAGTGCTTGCTTTACTTTGTAAACTTTAGAAGCAAACTTAACGAATAATTACCCTGAAACCAACCGAATAAATAATCACGATCGTCTTTACCTCAAACAGGAAAGTCCTTGCCTCGACTGCTAAAACAACGTTCTCCGCATCAGCGGCTACGCAATGCGCACATTTCGTGACTATGACGTCATTTCCTATGACGCAATACAACAGCTCCACTGTAACTGCGCGATTCCTTTTGCGTGATGCGCTGACGCACAGCTGCATTCCTGGCGCGTTTATTTAGTCGTCCAACACTGAATGTTTATCGAACACGTCTCTCCTCTTTCGAAAGGTCAGGGGTCGTTGGTAAGAGCAAAGGTAACGCGTTTCCGTTTCTTGGGCGACTTGATGGCAGGTTTCTTTCCCGGGTAGCCTTCGATCGTGAGGCAACCGTCTGGGGCGAACACACAGCGCAGGTTTTCGGCACTGATCGCCTCAGGCAGCGTGAACTGACGCCGGAACTCCCGCTGCACGGCGCTGCGGTTGCCGTCGACACTGGACGACTTGGCGTAGATGTCCAGCATATGTCCGTCCGTGTTGATGAGCACGTCGGTCGGCCGGAAGCCGCTCATGTCTAGCTGGAGCTGCATCTGGCGGCGGCCGCTCGCGTCCTGCGTCATCACCGGAAGTGGGCCGAGATTCGGCATTGTGGGAATGCCGAGAGGCGCCATGTTGTTCGTCGGCCCCATCAGCGGCATGTTGGGTGCCGGAAACGGCATCATGGGCTGCTGGAACTGCTGCGCCATCTGCTGGTGGAACATGTTCACCTGGTC
This sequence comes from Escarpia spicata, assembly GCA_963995525.1. NCBI lineage: Eukaryota > Metazoa > Annelida > Polychaeta > Sabellida > Siboglinidae > Escarpia > Escarpia spicata. The sequence continues at coordinate 43,184,206 of OZ023209.1, read as the reverse complement.
CTGCAATGACTTCATGTTCATATCCACCGTAAGATCAGGCATCATTTGCGGCTGCAGTTGTCGTTGCGGTGATGGTAATAGTTGTTGTTGCGGTGACGGCAGGAGTTGTTGTTGTGGCGGTGGCATCTGCTGTGGTTGTTGCGCCGGTTGTGCAGGGTTGTTGAATGGAGTGGCGTCTTCGTCCATTTGGACGGGCACCAGTCTGTAATACTTGACATTGGCCGGTTGACGTTGGGCCATCATGCTTCCGGTGTGTCTCGGCAGTGTGTCGTTGTCGCTCGTTCTACAGTACCCACTCCGTCGGCGCTGGTTCGTTCTACGATTGACGACCGATCGCTGGTTCCCACGCAATCCTCCTGCACGTGTTTCCGATACAGTTACACAAATGATATTACGTTGAGAACTAACCGCACGTTTCTTGCCTTCGACAGCGTAACCTACCTTTACAATTATATCCAGTAATGTAAAAAAATCACTTCACACTTCAACAACGTCAACTTGTTCTCGTCAATGATCTCACTTTAACGAGTGTTACGTCTCACTGAAACGATCCGCGCTTAATATATTTGCGCCGAGACAACACTAACACAGGTCGTTATGTCCGATCGTCAACAACCGCGTAGCTAGACGACTGCCTTACCGGTGTGGGCGCTCCGAGGCAACGCTGCGATGCCGCGTAACGCTTACGCTATTGTGCGCCGGCGGCGGTGCGGGTTCTACTTTTATGTACCTGCGTAGCGACGTAAAGTTGGCCCGCGTTCGCGTACACTGCATAGACGTCTGACGTACACGTCACCGTGCTGGCTCGCGGCTGTTGCTCCACTGGTAAACACCTTCCACACCGTCAACCAGCGGGGGTCTTAATAGGGGTTTTATGTGCCCGGCGTGCCGCGTAGGACCGTGTGACCAGAACGTCGAGGAGCACGCTGCTACAGTGACAAGCCACGGCGAGCGTCGCGGTCTACCCCGGCGAGCGACAGCCAGCACGTTTACCTCTCGTTATCCGGTCTTGGTTTATTTCCGCCCACAGCCGAGAAAAAAACAAACGTGTTCGTGCGCCTTACGTAGCGATGGTTTATCTCAATGTATCCTGTTTATTTGACGCTGGATTCGCGGAAGTAGAGCGATCCATCATGTGTACCCACTACCGCTGTGGTGTCAGACTCAGCCACTGACTAAATCGACGTGAGGCGGTATTTAGGCGTACTGAATGTCTATTTGAAACATAACTGAGATGCGTGAGGGTCAGAACACCGCGATCGCTAAGTCGACGTATAAGATAGTTTTACAGAGCGAAGGCTTGATGATGTCAGTGCCGCTGTTGCGATAGCTGACAGACGGAAGCAGTCCGGCCCGTGTGTGCAGCTGGGCGATAAATGCACCATAAACGAGGTACGCTACACTGCCCACGCCCCGTACGACGGAGAGAAGGGCAGTATACTGTCCTCGGGGAAACCAAACTCCCTAATCAATTCTGCTCATATGGCTGACTTCGTTCATTTTATGCCCACACGCTATAAAATCAGCACCGGTGGTGGTATATATAAACGAACAGCTTTCGTGCAGTATTTCGAACGTGGCTGAATTCTTTCGTAGATAAGTTGCCAGGTATTCGTTTAGAATTTAGAGCGACCAGAAAGAACGGATTCAGCGCACGTGTAAGAGCGTACCTTTACCTTGTTACCTTTTCTAGTATCGCCAGTGATTGCCTCATCTATCAAATTGGCCTTTGTGTAGCATCAACCCCGTAACCAACGCCACAAAGCCGTGTTCGTCTGTAGCGTTTGTTACGGGGTTGATATATCGGAAGCGAAATCACGCATTCGCAGAACAGACAGGCGGTCCTAATTTGTGAGGATGCAATAAAGTAGGCAGAGAATACGTGGTTTGTTCTCTGGAGACAAAAGAGCATGTCTGGGGTCCATGCGGCGCATGCGTCCCAGAAACACACAGTCACACACACCGTCGTGAGGATGTCGACAGTCGACCGAGGAGCGAAGGGGTGCAGTGGCTAGAGCATCGGATTCTCAATCGACAGAATCCGGGTTCGAATCATCCTGCTGTCGTGTCGAACCTTGAGGAAGTTCGTTCACTCTGCGTTGCTCCAGTTCACTCAGCTGTATGAATGAGTACCTGGCTTTAGACAGTGGTGGATATTCGTGTACGAATAGTCTTCGCGCATTAATTGCAGCATGGCTGAATGCTTCCCAGAGAAGTCAAGATGGTGTTCGAATGAACGGGTCAGCCAGGGAGAAACGTGTAAAGCGTTTTCAGTACTCCTAAGAGCTGGATATTATGCGCTCTATTTGTGATGCCGCGTAGCCGTTTATTTGACTAAAGTGAGATGGACATGGGAGTAGAACGTTTGGCAAAGAAAGCAGATTCCCAAAAAGGAGGCGATGACGACCTAGACTGCGATGGTAGGACAGTGTAAGGAGAGATTTTGAAGGATTGGAAGAGGAATGGAGAACGAGAGCGAAAGATAAAGGGGAATGGAGACAATTGGTGGAGAGCAAGGCAAGATCAGTGAAAAAAAGAAATAAGAAAACAAAACAAATCGAGGATCAGAATCGAGGCCAGCCTCGCTCCTGACAGACAGGGAAACAGGAGGAGAATAACAGATGGAGAGAACTCTCAGTCTAACTATCTCCCTTTATTGTGGATCTCTTTCGTGTGTAACGTGGTCACTGCTATGTGCATGCGCAGAAGAGAAAAAGCGCAAAATGATCGTGTGATTGCGCTTAGGATATTTCATGTATTTCCGTTTCATTTTTCGTACACCGGGACATGAAAGAGAAGAATCATGACAACATTGTTTACTCGGGTCCAAGAGGTTCTTTTGTCCAGTTCGTACATCGCAAAGTTTAAGTTCCGATGTCGAATCGATGCACAGACATGTGAGCGGTGTTAAGAAAATAGAGTTGACACTTGGGCAAAGCATTCTTTGGTTTTGCAGACTCATCAGCGGCAGCCGCGCATCTTTGTTGCCAATACCAATAGAACAGGTGTTGACGCTAGGCTGATGATGTCGTGTTTGGGGGATGCTATTTCATGTATGCAAATTATAATTGTTTGTTGCCAATACCAATAGAACAGGTGTTGACGCTAGGCTGATGATGTCGTGTTTGGGGGATGCTATTTCATGTATGCAAATTATAATTGTTTGTTGCCAATACCAATAGAACAGGTGTTGACGCTAGGCTGATGATGTCGTGTTTGGGGGATGCTATTTCATGTATGCAAATTATAATTGTTTGTTGCCAATACCAATAGAACAGGTGTTGACGCTAGGCTGATGATGTCGTGTTTGGGGGATGCTATTTCATGTATGCAAATTATAATTGTTTGTTGCCAATACCAATAGAACAGGTGTTGACGCTAGGCTGATGATGTCGTGTTTGGGGGATGCTATTTCATGTATGCAAATTATAATTGTTTGTTGCCAATACCAATAGAACAGGTGTTGACGCTAGGCTGATGATGTCGTGTTTGGGGGACGCTATTTCATGTATGCAAATTATAATTGTTTGTTGCCAATACCAATAGAACAGGTGTTGACGCTAGGCTGATGATGTCGTGTTTGGGGGATGCTATTTCATGTATGCAAATTATAATTGTTTGTTGCCAATACCAATAGAACAGGTGTTGACGCTAGGCTGATGATGTCGTGTTTGGGGGATGCTATTTCATGTATGCTAATTATAATTGTTTGTTGCCAATACCAATAGAACAGGTGTTGACGCTAGGCTGATGATGTCGTGTTTGGGGGATGCTATTTCATGTATGCTAATTATAATTGTTTGTTGCCAATACCAGTAGAACAGGTGTTGACGCTAGGCTGATGATGTCGTGTTTGGGGGATGCTATTTCATGTATGCTAATTATAATTGTTTGTTGCCAATACCAGTAGAACAGGTGTTGACGCTAGGCTGATGATGTCGTGTTTGGGGGATGCTATTTCATGTATGCTAATTATAATTGTTTGTTGCCAATACCAGTAGAACAGGTGTTGACGCTAGGCTGATGATGTCGTGTTTGGGGGATGCTATTTCATGTATGCTAATTATAATAGTTTGTTGCCAATACCAGTAGAACAGGTGTTGACGCTAGGCTGATGATGTCGTGTTTGGGGGATGCTATTTCATGTATGCTAATTATAATAGTTTGTTGCCAATACCAGTAGAACAGGTGTTGACGCTAGGCTGATGATGTCGTGTTTGGGGGATGCTATTTCATGTATGCTAATTATAATTGTTTGTTGCCAATACCAGTAGAACAGGTGTTGACGCTAGGCTGATGATGTCGTGTTTGGGGGATGCTATTTCATGTATGCTAATTATAATAGTTTGTTGCCAATACCAGTAGAACAGGTGTTGACGCTAGGCTGATGATGTCGTGTTTGGGGGATGCTATTTCATGTATGCTAATTATAATTGTTTGTTGCCAATACCAGTAGAACAGGTGTTGACGCTAGGCTGATGATGTCGTGTTTGGGGGATGCTATTTCATGTATGCAAATTATAATTGTTTGTTGCCAATACCAGTAGAACAGGTATTAACGCTAGGCTGATGATGTCGTGTTTGGGGGATGCTATTTAATGTATGCAAATTATAATTGTTTGTTGCCAATACCAATAGAACAGGTGTTGACGCTAGGCTGATGATGTCGTGTTTGGGGGATGCTATTTCATGTATGCTAATTATAATAGTTTGTTGCCAATACCAGTAGAACAGGTGTTGACGCTAGGCTGATGATGTCGTGTTTGGGGGATGCTATTTCATGTATGCTAATTATAATAGTTTGTTGCCAATACCAGTAGAACAGGTGTTGACGCTAGGCTGATGATGTCGTGTTTGGGGGATGCTATTTCATGTATGCTAATTATAATTGTTTGTTGCCAATACCAGTAGAACAGGTGTTGACGCTAGGCTGATGATGTCGTGTTTGGGGGATGCTATTTCATGTATGCTAATTATAATAGTTTGTTGCCAATACCAGTAGAACAGGTGTTGACGCTAGGCTGATGATGTCGTGTTTGGGGGATGCTATTTCATGTATGCTAATTATAATTGTTTGTTGCCAATACCAGTAGAACAGGTGTTGACGCTAGGCTGATGATGTCGTGTTTGGGGGATGCTATTTCATGTATGCTAATTATAATAGTTTGTTGCCAATACCAGTAGAACAGGTGTTGACGCTAGGCTGATGATGTCGTGTTTGGGGGATGCTATTTCATGTATGCTAATTATAATAGTTTGTTGCCAATACCAGTAGAACAGGTGTTGACGCTAGGCTGATGATGTCGTGTTTAGGGGATGCTATTTCATGTATGCTAATTATAATAGTTTGTTGCCAATACCAGTAGAACAGGTGTTGACGCTAGGCTGATGATGTCGTGTTTGGGGGATGCTATTTCATGTATGCTAATTATAATAGTTTGTTGCCAATACCAGTAGAACAGGTGTTGACGCTAGGCTGATGATGTCGTGTTTGGGGGATGCTATTTCATGTATGCTAATTATAATAGTTTGTTGCCAATACCAGTAGAACAGGTGTTGACGCTAGGCTGATGATGTCGTGTTTGGGGGATGCTATTTCATGTATGCTAATTATAATAGTTTGTTGCCAATACCAGTAGAACAGGTGTTGACGCTAGGCTGATGATGTCGTGTTTGGGGGATGCTATTTCATGTATGCTAATTATAATAGTTTGTTGCCAATACCAGTAGAACAGGTGTTGACGCTAGGCTGATGATGTCGTGTTTGGGGGATGCTATTTCATGTATGCTAATTATAATAGTTTGTTGCCAATACCAGTAGAACAGGTGTTGACGCTAGGCTGATGATGTCGTGTTTGGGGGATGCTATTTCATGTATGCTAATTATAATAGTTTGTTGCCAATACCAGTAGAACAGGTGTTGACGCTAGGCTGATGATGTCGTGTTTGGGGGATGCTATTTCATGTATGCTAATTATAATAGTTTGTTGCCAATACCAGTAGAACAGGTGTTGACGCTAGGCTGATGATGTCGTGTTTGGGGGATGCTATTTCATGTATGCTAATTATAATAGTTTGTTGCCAATACCAGTAGAACAGGTGTTGACGCTAGGCTGATGATGTCGTGTTTGGGGGATGCTATTTCATGTATGCTAATTATAACAGTTTGTTGCCAATACCAGTAGAACAGGTGTTGACGCTAGGCTGATGATGTCGTGTTTGGGGGATGCTATTTCATGTATGCTAATTATAATAGTTTGTTGCCAATACCAGTAGAACAGGTGTTGACGCTAGGCTGATGATGTCGTGTTTGGGGGATGCTATTTCATGTATGCTAATTATAATAGTTTGTTGCCAATACCAGTAGAACAGGTGTTGACGCTAGGCTGATGATGTCGTGTTTGGGGGATGCTATTTCATGTATGCTAATTATAATAGTTTGTTGCCAATACCAGTAGAACAGGTGTTGACGCTAGGCTGATGATGTCGTGTTTGGGGGATGCTATTTCATGTATGCTAATTATAATAGTTTGTTGCCAATACCAGTAGAACAGGTGTTGACGCTAGGCTGATGATGTCGTGTTTGGGGGATGCTATTTCATGTATGCTAATTATAATAGTTTGTTGCCAATACCAGTAGAACAGGTGTTGACGCTAGGCTGATGATGTCGTGTTTGGGGGATGCTATTTCATGTATGCTAATTATAATTGTTTGTTGCCAATACCAGTAGAACAGGTATTAACGCTAGGCTGATGATGTCGTGTTTGGGGATGCTATTTCACGTATGCTAATTAAAATATACCCAAATGTAGCCGTTCCACGGAAGTCAACGGACAGTGACGGTTCACTTGAGTTCAATGATGCGCTACAATACTTATGCAAGCTTACTTTCATTCACAAGGCAACATACATAAGGCAACAGTCATCACCAATAATATATTTTGAACTTAAAATCGTTTCTATCTTACTAATTACAGCAGAGCATGCGGCAGATAATAATTTCTTAATGAATCGAACATATCTCCTGGGTGTCGTCACCCGAGGAATGACAGGTCGCTGAATTGGTGCACTGAAAAGGTGAATAACTCTAAATAACCACGTTTGTGTTTGTTTAAATTTATCGCTAGTTGTTAGACCAGAGGCCAATGGTTCAAGGGTGCGAACGAATCTCGACACCTGGGAGGTGATACACTCACAGTGCTTCAGAGTTAGCGTGTCGTGGAACGTCACAAAAAACAGTTTTCACAATTTCATCAGGTTTGTGAAAAAGATTCTTCCAAATCCATGATTAGTAGTACAACAGTTAGTATAGTAATATTTCTTTTGTTTTAGAATAAATGGTTTCCTACTTCGTAAAGATTAAACAGATTCGTGAAAATGAATATTGAACTCACCAGGGGCGGTTCCAGAGAGGGTAATCTAGAAACCTTCAGTTGCACCCCGGTTGAGACTCGCCAAAAACCTTGGTGGTCGAACCCAAATTTATAACGGGTGGGCTGAGCCGGAGCTTAAGCACGCCTTCATCCTCGCGGTGTCGGATCATGACATCGGAAAACGGGGGTAGGAGATGCTGATGAAATTTGTTCACGACGTCTACAATTTCTGAAGGTCTTAGGGGCACATTCAACAGGACTAGTGGGCACGCCACTATAACGCAGTCATAGCGCGGCCAAATTCCAAAAGTCTAGGGGACACGCACGTATTCCATAAACCACGACCCCTTTCACAGGACGGTTCGCAGAAACCAACTCGCTGCCTGTAGATGAACAATGCCGCCTTGTGTCTGAGGCTTCAGATGATGACACGAAATGGGTTGAAGCGAGTACACTTTATAGGTCAACCGTTCTACGCAGTTCTTTCTACGCTGGACATATGTCATTAGCGAATCAATTGAACGATTGTCCCCCGCGGCAACAGCAAATGTTACACTGGGTGCAGTCTTACCAAGTGTAATAACGGTAGTGGATTTCAGCTGTCACACCACGAACATAGCCCAAGGGTTGATTCGTTAACTCCCCAGGAGTTCAAGTAACACAAGTGCTGTCATCAAAACATGGTATCTTTTATTACCGTTAAACAATTCAACGACCATGGTGAGATGTGCTTGCAACAGTCGGTGCATTAAAGGATAATGTTAACCAGATATTTCATGGGGAAGAACAACTGAGCGTAACTGGTTTCTGTGTGATGTCACAAAACCGCAACTACTGTAGGTGTTCTACAGGTGATTGGACCCGGTAAAATTGCCGCATTGTTCCACGTTACGTGTGTAACCGGCGTAACGTTCATTCGTGGTCCTTCAGACGTTGGCGACATACCGGAAGACTAGACTCTTTGAAAATAATCCTGCGGGAGTCCACGCCTGACGTGTCCTCTCACGCCAAGGCCCTGGGACAAGATTAGTCTGACCGCAGAGTGAAAACATGTAGACAGAAGACACTAACTGTTTGTTGAGCGACAGTTAGTGTTTGTAAGGTTTGACCTCTCTCACCTCGGCGTGATGTCTTCACTGCTACGCCACGTGTAGGTTACAGGGTGTTTCCAAAAGAACGTGTGTGTGCATTTACGGTGACGCATCACGCATGCATATTTCATGATGTACTTAGACACGCATCATGGCGTTTACAAACATAGTATGACAGGGCCATGCTATTGATAGGCATAAAGTGTCGGTATGGCGGTTTACCCCCCTTTGGTATCTCCCCCTTCAGGGGAAGATGCCCTAAGGCCTCGGTGAATGGGAGGTAAGCACAGGTGTCGCATAGTCCCGGACATGACATTTATGCCGGGCGGATCATAGGGCCTATATCCAGCTACTTGGCATTTATCCGCCATCTACTCGGCATCTATCCGATATCTACCCGGCAACAAATCGTCATCTACCCGGCATCTACTCAGCATCTACTCAGCATCTACACGACATCTACCCGGCATCCAGACCGACATTTACCCAGCATCTACCCGGCTTCCAGCCCGGCATCTACTCGGCATCTAGCCGACATCTACCCGACATCTACTCGGCACCTACCCGGCATCTATACCCGACATCTATTCGGCATCTACATAGCATCTACCGGCATCTACCCGGCATCTACCCGGCACCTACCCTGCATGTTCTCGACATCTACCCGATATCTACCCGACATCTAGGCCTATGCGGCATCTACCAGGCATCTACCCGGCATCCAGCCCGGCATCTACCCGACATCTATCCGGCATCTATCCGACATCTACTCGACATCTACCCGGCATCTACCCGGCATCTATTCGACATCTACCCGGTTTCCTGTCCGAATTACAAGGGTCCACGATCGAAACTAGCGTGGCTGTTGTCAGACAGGTATTGTGTGACCGCGTACAAGTGTTTGCTTTCGGTAAATGTCACGACAACTGGACAAAAGTGTATCTTCATAACTCGATGATTTCCATCTCACTTTCAACTCGGGAAATGTTCATTCAGACGCATCATCTCTCGTACACAACAATGCCAGTTTTGCATACATTTACTCTGCGTTCGCTGTACATACTGCACGTTTTCGTAGCCCGGTCAGTTGTATCATCATTTAACACACTATAACTGTCTTTGAACAGTAACATAGGTAAGTAAAATGTGACAAGAAAAGACCGGAAGCGCAAGACGTTTGACAACTACAGCAATGCCCACCGGAGAGAGACTTCAGTTTAAGGAGAATTAATAGCAAGATGGTTGTAACCGAATCAGTTTGGGCCACGATGATGCGCAGCAAGACGAAGAGGTGTGTCCGAACTTCGACGAGACCATAAAGTCAAAGAAGAAGAACCTGGAAGACAATGCCAATCATTTCGGGAAGTGGAGCTGTGAATATGAAGTAATAATGACGTTTAACGAGCTGAGCGTTACCCAAGCATAGAGTTCGACGCTGTGAACAAGTCCAGCAAGATGGCCGGCAACATCTGACAGGCCCCACTGTGCGCCGTACCTGCGCCAGGAATTATATTAAATAGCATCCTTTCTTACTATAAGTCTAGGTCCGGGGAATTACCTATGTTAACGCTTTTTTTTCAAACAAAACAGGATCGGTAACTGGTTACAGTTGTATTTCGTCTATCGTAATTTACCACGGTATGCATAGCCTATTATAGGATTATTTGAGCCCGTGCACGAGTTTATTTCACATATCGTGGTAAGCTTATTTAAAACATAACGTTACTTACAACGTTGATAGTAGCATAGATCGTTCCAAGTGCCTTCGCTGTTTCCTTTGTTGCTTGCTACATCGTGCAGTCGGATTCCGGGTCAATCCATAAAGAGTTCTTTTGCACTGCAGAAGTGGGAGGAAATGGCGCTATGCGACAGAACGTTACGTCACTTCCGTAATGCAGAGCCCGTCACGCGGCGCCACTGCCACCGCTACAGAAACGAGATCCCGCGATATGTATAATTTATGTAGTGACGCCCACACGCCCACGTAATGCTGAACAAGTGTTGTGATTTTGCGAACTAATGCAATCCCCCCTCTGTAACACTCGCAACGAAACAGTCCATTCTGTGAAACAAAATGGAAAACTGTAGCAATAATGGTAGTGTCCACGGAATTAGACCATCTTCTGTAATCAAACAAACCATCGCCAGTTTGTCTGTGTAGGAGTATGAAGGCAACCAAGCCATTTTTAATCAATTAATTGTAGCAATCTGTACTTTTATGAGGACGATCGAGAAGAAAGAAATGTTGTATTTCAGAAATAAAAGCACACTATATCAAAAACCCAACATTTTCCACTAACACACATATCTCAGATGATAGTCAGTGCCCATCTTGCAACGTATGTGTTACTTGTCAATAGTTGCACGTCAAATCCTTGTACGAGTTAATCGCTGTAGTGTCAGCGTTTACTGACGTGTTGGACACTATGTTAAGAGACAGTTTTCTTGAATTAAATGTAGGGAAGATCAAGTAGCTTGTTTTTGGCAACAGCAGGGGGAGAGAGGTAGGAAAGTCAGTAGTGATAGACCAGAGAGAGATGGTTGACCATTTCAAATACTTGGGTACTATTATTGATAAGAAACTGACTTTCAATGAACATGCTGACATGGCGCTCAAGAAATCACAGCAACGTCTCTTTTTACTTAGGAAACTCAGAAGCTTTGGCGTCAGCCACGTGTCCTTGAACTAGAGTACAGAAGTCCTGTTGAGAGCATCTTGTCATTCAACATCATAACTTGGTTTGGACATCTTACTGTCAAACAAAACACAAAACTGGGCCGGGTTGTTAACATAGCTAGTAAAGACATTGGTCAGCAACAGCGACAGGTGTGTACTCTCTATGACGCTGCCCTTGCCAGGAAGGCATTTCACATAATCCTGTCCACCCACTTATCTTAGCATTTCAGAAACTTCCATCTGGCAGACGTATTAAAGTTCCTCTTGCATGAAAGAAGTAATTTGTACCTTCTGCTTTTGTTACCCTGAATGCAGCACCCCAGTAAGAGGAGCTGGGGTTGTAGGGTGTGGGTGGTGGTGGTGGTGGAGAGAGTGTACATGCATCTTTGTATCATGTCATTATCATGTAATTTTTATTCTGCATGTATCAAGTATTATTTACGTAATTTCTTATCGCTGTGTGTTTTTGACAATGCAGATATTGTAGTACTAATGTCCTTCTGTGATGTTCTGGGGATATGCCTAAGTTTGATAATTTTTAGTTCCCATTGTATGCTCAGTAAACTTTTACGTTTAGGCAATTATTGGTTTATGAGGTACGTCTATTTTTTTCTTGTTAAGGTACTTCACTGTGTTATTAGAACAGGCAGGGTTTAGGAAAGGAAGATCTTGTGGAGATCACATGTTTACACTAAGGCAAATCCTGGAACAGTACCAGGAATGGAACACTCCAGTCTATGCAAACTTCGTCGATTTTAAAAAGGCTTTCGAGAGTATTCACAGGGTCTCTCTCTGGCGTATACTCCGGCATTATGAAATCCCTCCAAAAACTGTGAGCATAATCAAACTGCTTTATAGCAACTTTAGACCCAAGGTCATCTGCGGCGAACACCTGACGATATTTTGAAATCAAAACCGGAGTGAAACAAGGATGCATATAATCCCCTTTCCTCTTCTGCCTTGGGGTCGACTGGGTCATGAAAGAAACAACACTAGCAGAGACAAGTGGCATCAAGTGGACCTTCACAGATACATTAGGCGATTTAGACTTTGCAGATGACATATCTCTTGTCGCACCGCTACGGAGACATCCAAAGAAAAAGTTAGGAACTTGCCAGAAACACCAACAAAACAAAGGCGTTGCGAAACAACAGCCAACCAGCAGACCCAATCACAATTGGAGGGAGAAATATTGAAGCAGTGACCGAGTTCACCTACCTTGGGGCCAAGGTGACAACAGATGGAAACTCGGAGTCTGAGGTCAAGGCAAGGATCAGCCAGGCAAGAGGGGCATTTGCGGCACTTAAGAACATCTGGAAGACTAATAAGATCAGCAACAGAACCAAAGTCCACCTGTTCAAGAGCAACGTCCTGAGGGTGCTGTTGTATGCGGCGGAATCATGGAAGGTCACCAGAGGCATATGCCAGATGCAGGAAGTGTTTCAAAACAAGTGTCTCAGGGAAATTCTACGAATCTACTGGCCAAATAAGTCTCTAACACGGAACTCCACGAAAGGACAGACATGCAGCCCATCTCTCTTGAAGTTAAACGCCGCAGATGGAGATGGTTCGGACACGTCTGCAGAATTCCGTTGACATCCATTCCAAGAGTGGCCATGCGCTGGACCCTTGGTGGCAAGAGAGCGAGGGGGGAGATCCAAGGAGACATGGACGAGATCAGTGGAGCGGGAGATGAAGACACTCGGGTGGAGCTGGGACCAAGTAACGAAGCTGGCAGCAGACAGACAACATTGGCGTTATTTGGTGTCGGCCTTATGTGTGAACCCACATGAAGAGGATTAAGTAAGTAAGTCACTATGTTATTTATATACATTTTACGCGACATTGTGTATGTATAATATTGTTTGTTTGTGGAGTTTTATTTTTTTATTGACAAAGTTAATAATGTTATTATGGAATCAATGGATGAGCCTCAAGACAATGGTTCTGTTTTAAAATGTATTTTAGGACAGACAATTAAGTATTTTTGATTTGATTTTATATTGGTTATCGTGTTGGCACATTGTATAAACTAGCCCATCAACATCCATCAACTTTCCTAAATGTCTTTTAGAATGGGTGCACAAACACACCTGAACTAGTTCTGCATGAGTTGAAATCGTGAAGTATAAAAAGTATTGCAAATTTAGAACGGCACCTCGAAAATATCCAACACCCCGTCTCCCCCGACACTGCGAAAAATATTCACCAAAACCTGAGGCTCCGGCTCAAAAGTGTCCAAGAACGCACCCCTGCAATATCGACCCTCGTGATAAAATGCTGACGTACTGAAGCAAATTATCAATTACTCCCTGTTGAGAATCGTAAATGTAGGTCTACGGGTACCGGCAGACATCTTCGTTACAACTCACTTGCTGGCTTAGTTGCAGGACACTCCTATTAAACATAGCTACTAATATAAATGCTCAACTGTCCCCATAATAATTTAAGTACTTTATTAAAGCATTGAATATTTTATTGAAGTAATTGTGTGGCATTATATGTGAATATTTGATGTACTATCTCACAGTGATTGAATTAATTTCCTCTGCATGTAAAGTATGTATTGTATTAACCTTCTGCATAATAGCACTGTTGTTTATGGATGTCGACCACATTTCGCCATGAGGACAATATACAACATCTTATCTTACACAATTATTTGTCGCATTCTGAAATGCGACGAGAAGCGGAATTGTAATGTTGAGTTGAATTACTCTGACCGATTTCTCTTGTTAGCCGTAAGGTGGCGGGAGGTGACAGGTGTCCTAAAAACGGTACGCCACCTACCGACTGAAACTGTACAAAAGTCAGTTTCAGTTCGCAAAATGTCCAACATATGTCATGTTCAGTACATCAGTATTCGTGTCAGTTAACATTATACGGGTGGCGGGATAAAATTCGTGCTACGTGATATTTCCTTTTGTGAAAATATGCCACGGTAAGACATGTAAGTAAGACATGTAAGTAAGACATGTAAGTAAGACATGTAAGTAAGACATGTAAGTAAGACATGTAAGTAAGACATGTAAGTAAGACATGTAAGTAAGACATGTAAGTAAGACATGTAAGTAAGACATGTAAGTAAGACATGTAAGTAAGACATGTAAGTAAGACATGTAAGCAAGACATGTAAGCAAGACATGTAAGCAAGACATGTAAGCAAGACATGTAAGTAAGACATGTAAGTAAGACATGTAAGTAAGACATGTAAGTAAGACATGTAAGTAAGACATGTAAGCAAGACATGTAAGCAAGACATGTAAGTAAGACATGTAAGTAAGACATGTAAGTAAGACATGTAAGTAAGACATGTAAGTAAGACATGTAAGTAAGACATGTAAGTAAGACATGTAAGTAAGACATGTAAGTAAGACATGTAAGTAAGACATGTAAGTAAGACATGTAAGCAAGACATGTAAGCAAGACATGTAAGTAAGACATGTAAGTAAGACATGTAAGTAAGACATGTAAGTAAGACATGTAAGTAAGACATGTAAGTAAGACATGTAAGTAAGACATGTAAGCAAGACATGTAAGTAAGACATGTAAGTAAGACATGTAAGTAAGACATGTAAGTAAGACATGTAAGTAAGACATGTAAGTAAGACATGTAAGTAAGACATGTAAGTAAGACATGTAAGTAAGACATGTACGCAAGACATGTAAGCAAGACATGTAAGTAAGACATGTAAGTAAGACATGTAAGTAAGACATGTAAGTAAGACATGTAAGTAAGACATGTAAGTAAGACATGTAAGTAAGACATGTAAGTAAGACATGTAAGTAAGACATGTAAGTAAGACATGTAAGTAAGACATGTAAGTAAGACATGTAAGTAAGACATGTAAGTAAGACATGTAAGTAAGACATGTAAGTGAGACATGTAAGTGAGACATGTAAGTGAGACATGTAAGTAAGACATGTAAGTAAGACATGTAAGTAAGACATGTAAGTAAGACATGTAAGTAAGACATGTAAGCAAGACATGTAAGTAAGACATGTAAGTAAGACATGTAAGTAAGACATGTAAGTAAGACATGTAAGCAAGACATGTAAGTAAGACATGTAAGTAAGACATGTAAGTAAGACATGTAAGTGAGACATGTAAGTAAGACATGTAAGTAAGACATGTAAGTGAGACATGTAAGTGAGACATGTAAGTGAGACATGTAAGTAAGACATGTAAGTAAGACATGTAAGTAAGACATGTAAGTAAGACATGTAAGTAAGACATGTAAGTAAGACATGTAAGTGAGACATGTAAGTGAGACATGTAAGTGAGACATGTAAGTAAGACATGTAAGTAAGACATGTAAGTAAGACATGTAAGTAAGACATGTAAGTAAGACATGTAAGTAAGACATGTACGCAAGACATGTAAGCAAGACATGTAAGCAAGACATGTAAGTAAGACATGTAAGTAAGACATGTAAGTGAGACATGTAAGTGAGACATGTAAGTGAGACATGTAAGTGAGACATGTAAGTGAGACATGTAAGTGAGACATGTAAGTGAGACATGTAAGTAAGACATGTAAGTAAGACATGTAAGTAAGACATGTAAGTAAGACATGTAAGTAAGACATGTAAGTAAGACATGTAAGTAAGACATGTAAGTAAGACATGTAAGTAAGACATGTAAGTAAGACATGTAAGTAAGACATGTAAGTAAGACATGTAAGTAAGACATGTAAGTAAGACATGTAAGTAAGACATGTAAGTAAGACATGTAAGCAAGACATGTAAGCAAGACATGTAAGTAAGACATGTAAGTAAGACATGTAAGTAAGACATGTAAGTAAGACATGTAAGTAAGACATGTAAGTAAGACATGTAAGTAAGACATGTAAGTAAGACATGTAAGTAAGACATGTACGCAAGACATGTAAGCAAGACATGTAAGTAAGACATGTAAGTAAGACATGTAAGTAAGACATGTAAGTAAGACATGTAAGTAAGACATGTAAGTAAGACATGTAAGTGAGACATGTAAGTGAGACATGTAAGTGAGACATGTAAGTGAGACATGTAAGTAAGACATGTAAGTAAGACATGTAAGTAAGACATGTAAGTAAGACATGTAAGTAAGACATGTAAGTAAGACATGTAAGTAAGACATGTACGCAAGACATGTAAGCAAGACATGTAAGTAAGACATGTAAGTAAGACATGTAAGTAAGACATGTAAGTAAGACATGTAAGTAAGACATGTAAGTAAGACATGTAAGTAAGACATGTAAGTGAGACATGTAAGTGAGACATGTAAGTGAGACATGTAAGTAAGACATGTAAGTAAGACATGTAAGTAAGACATGTAAGTAAGACATGTAAGTAAGACATGTAAGTAAGACATGTAAGTAAGACATGTAAGTAAGACATGTAAGTGAGACATGTAAGTAAGACATGTAAGTAAGACATGTAAGCAAGACATGTAAGTAAGACATGTAAGTAAGACATGTAAGTAAGACATGTAAGTAAGACATGTAAGTAAGACATGTAAGTAAGACATGTAAGTAAGACATGTAAGTAAGACATGTAAGTAAGACATGTAAGTAAGACATGTAAGTAAGACATGTAAGTAAGACATGTAAGTAAGACATGTAAGTAAGACATGTAAGTAAGACATGTAAGTAAGACATGTAAGTAAGACATGTAAGTAAGACATGTAAGTAAGACATGTAAGTAAGACATGTAAGTAAGACATGTAAGTAAGACATGTAAGTAAGACATGTAAGTGAGACATGTAAGTGAGACATGTAAGTAAGACATGTAAGTAAGACATGTAAGTAAGACATGTACGCAAGACATGTAAGCAAGACATGTAAGTAAGACATGTAAGTAAGACATGTAAGTAAGACATGTAAGTAAGACATGTAAGTAAGACATGTAAGTAAGACATGTAAGTAAGACATGTAAGTGAGACATGTAAGTGAGACATGTAAGTGAGACATGTAAGTAAGACATGTAAGTAAGACATGTAAGTAAGACATGTAAGTAAGACATGTAAGTAAGACATGTAAGTAAGACATGTAAGTGAGACATGTAAGTGAGACATGTAAGTGAGACATGTAAGTGAGACATGTAAGTGAGACATGTAAGTGAGACATGTAAGTGAGACATGTAAGTGAGACATGTAAGTGAGACATGTAAGTAAGACATGTAAGTAAGACATGTAAGTAAGACATGTAAGTAAGACATGTAAGTAAGACATGTAAGTAAGACATGTAAGTAAGACATGTAAGTAAGACATGTAAGTAAGACATGTAAGTAAGACATGTAAGTAAGACATGTAAGTAAGACATGTAAGTAAGACATGTAAGTAAGACATGTACGCAAGACATGTAAGCAAGACATGTAAGTAAGACATGTAAGTAAGACATGTAAGTAAGACATGTAAGTAAGACATGTAAGTAAGACATGTAAGTAAGACATGTAAGTAAGACATGTAAGTAAGACATGTAAGTAAGACATGTAAGTAAGACATGTAAGTAAGACATGTAAGTAAGACATGTAAGTAAGACATGTAAGTAAGACATGTAAGTGAGACATGTAAGTGAGACATGTAAGTGAGACATGTAAGTAAGACATGTAAGTAAGACATGTAAGTAAGACATGTAAGTAAGACATGTAAGTAAGACATGTAAGTAAGACATGTACGCAAGACATGTAAGCAAGACATGTAAGCAAGACATGTAAGTAAGACATGTAAGTAAGACATGTAAGTGAGACATGTAAGTGAGACATGTAAGTGAGACATGTAAGTGAGACATGTAAGTGAGACATGTAAGTAAGACATGTAAGTAAGACATGTAAGTAAGACATGTAAGTAAGACATGTAAGTGAGACATGTAAGTGAGACATGTAAGTGAGACATGTAAGTGAGACATGTAAGTGAGACATGTAAGTGAGACATGTAAGTGAGACATGTAAGTGAGACATGTAAGTGAGACATGTAAGTAAGACATGTAAGTAAGACATGTAAGTAAGACATGTAAGTAAGACATGTAAGTAAGACATGTAAGTAAGACATGTAAGTAAGACATGTAAGTAAGACATGTAAGTAAGACATGTAAGTAAGACATGTAAGTAAGACATGTAAGTAAGACATGTAAGCAAGGCATGTAAGTAAGACATGTAAGTAAGACATGTAAGTAAGACATGTAAGTAAGACATGTAAGTAAGACATGTAAGTAAGACATGTAAGTAAGACATGTAAGTAAGACATGTAAGTAAGACATGTAAGTAAGACATGTAAGTAAGACATGTAAGTAAGACATGTAAGTAAGACATGTAAGTAAGACATGTAAGTAAGACATGTAAGTAAGACATGTAAGTAAGACATGTAAGTAAGACATGTAAGCAAGACATGTAAGTAAGACATGTAAGCAAGACATGTAAGCAAGACATGTAAGTAAGACATGTAAGTAAGACATGTAAGTAAGACATGTAAGTAAGACATGTAAGTAAGACATGTAAGTAAGACATGTAAGTAAGACATGTAAGTAAGGCATGTAAGCAAGGCATGTAAGTAAGACATGTAAGTAAGACATGTAAGTAAGACATGTAAGTAAGACATGTAAGTAAGACATGTAAGTAAGACATGTAAGTAAGACATGTAAGTAAGACATGTAAGTAAGACATGTAAGTAAGACATGTAAGTAAGACATGTAAGTAAGACATGTAAGTAAGACATGTAAGTAAGACATGTAAGTAAGACATGTAAGTAAGACATGTAAGTAAGACATGTAAGTAAGACATGTAAGTAAGACATGTAAGTAAGACATGTAAGTAAGACATGTAAGTAAGACATGTAAGTAAGACATGTAAGCAAGGCATGTAAGTAAGACATGTAAGTAAGGCATGTAAGTAAGACATGTAAGTAAGACATGTAAGTAAGACATGTAAGTAAGACATGTAAGTAAGACATGTAAGTAAGACATGTAAGTAAGACATGTAAGTAAGACATGTAAGTAAGACATGTAAGTAAGACATGTAAGTAAGACACGGTAGACGGTAGTGTCACTGGTATGGGCCTGTCTTACCATGGTTTACTATGTTTCACCATGGTTTATCCTGAAATGTACCATGGAGTTTTACCATGGTTTACCTAGCAGTTTCTAAACCCCATACGGTACCTTTTATTTGCCATTCCCGGGAATAGAAATAAAACCTATGTATCCAGAACTATTTTGATGTACATCACAAAAACGGCGGCAAGTTTGATACCACATAGTTTCTCGCAAATAAGCACAACATAGTTTATTTCATTAAAATTATTCAATATTATGTAATATAACATACGCACGCTTGATTGACAATGAATACTGATATAAATTAAATGTCCGGTGTTTGGTATCTTGCGTCGTACAAACTCCACCGTGAAGACTGGACGATGAGGATCTGAATATTAGTGGCAGAGATTTCCGCTGGCCCAATCGACTCACCGGCCAGTCTGTAACACTTGTTTATTGCTTGTGAAATATATCCAGAAAAGCATACGACAAATCAAATGCTTCTGCTACAGCAGTCATCCACGCGGGTCACGGAAAGCAAAGTGACTCCGGACATATTCCTGTTAACATCTGTCGACCAAAGTGGGCCGGATATGAGAATGGAAATAGAACGGCTGACAAAGAAGGCATATATCCGGACAGTGAAGGGGAAAGGGAGGCTATGAGACAGTTGGTGGAGACAGCAGTGTAAGATAGAGGGGAGTGGAGACAGCAGTGAAAGATAGAGGGGAGTGGAGACAGTTGGTGGAGACAGCAGTGCAAGATAGAGGCGAGTGGAGACAGTTGGTGGAGACAGCAGTGAAAGACAGAGGGGAGTGGAGACGGTTGGTGGAGACAGCAGTGAAAGACAGAGGGGAGTGGAGACGGTTGGTGGAGACAGCAGTGTAAGGTAGAGGGAAGTGGAGATGGTTGGCGGAGACAGCAGTGAAAGATAGAGGGGAGTGGAGACAGGTGGTGGAGACAGCAGTGCAAGACAGAGGGGAGTGGAGACGGTTGGTGGAGACAGCAGTGAAAGACAGAGGGGAGTGGAGACGGTTGGTGGAGACAGCAGTGTAAGATAGAGGGGAGTGGAGACGGTTGGCGGAGACAGCAGTGTAAGATAGAGGGGAGTGGAGACGGTTGGCGGAGACAGCAGTGTAAGATAGAGTGTAGTGAAGACGGTTGGCGGAGACAGCAGTGTAAGATAGAGGGGAGTGGAGACGGTTGGTGGAGACAGCAGTGTAAGATAGAGGGGAGTGGAGACGGTTGGCGGAGACAGCAGTGTAAGATAGAGGGGAGTGGAGACGGTTGGTGGAGACAGCAGTGTAAGATAGAGGGGAGTGGAGACGGTTGGTGGAGACGGTTGGCGGAGACAGCAGTGTAAGATAGAGGGGAGTGGAGACAGTTGGTGGAGACAGCAGTGTTAGATAGAGGGGAGTGGAGACAGTTGGCGGAGACAGCAGTGTAAGATAGAGGGGAGTGGAGACGGTTGGTGGAGACAGCAGTGTAAGATAGAGGGGAGTGGAGACGGTTGGTGGAGACGGTTGGGGGAGACAGCAGTGTAAGGTAGAGGGGAGTGAAGACAGTTGGTGGAGACAGCAGTGTAAGATAGAGGGGAGTGGAGACGGTTGGCGGAGACAATAGTGTAAGATAGAGGGGAGTGGAGACGGTTGGTGGAGACAGCAGTGTAAGAAAGAGGGGAGTGAAGACAGTTGGTGGAGACAGCAGTGTAAGATAGAGGGGAGTGGAGACTGTTGGTGGAGACAGCAGTGTAAGATAGAGGGGAGTGGAGACAGTTGGCGGAGACAGCAGTGTAAGATAGAGGGGAGTGGAGACGGTTGGCGGAGACAGCAGTGTAAGAAAGAGGGGAGTGAAGACAGTTGGTGGAGACAGCAGTGTAAGATAGAGGGGAGTGGAGACTGTTGGTGGAGACAGCAGTGAAAGATAGAGGGGAGTGGAGACGGTTGGTGGAGACAGCAGTGTAAGATAGAGGGGAGTGGAGACTGTTGGTGGAGACAGCAGTGAAAGATAGAGGGGAGTGGAGACGGTTGGTGGAGACAGCAGTGTAAGATAGAGGGGAGTGGAGAAGGTTGGTGGAGACAGTGTAAGAACAGCGAGGGGGAAGAAAATTGAACAGAAATCGAGAACCAGTATCGAGGCCAGCTTCAACCCTGACAGGGAAACAACAGCAGAACAACAACACCAGTAGCCTACGACTGTACGTAACCACTGCGCCAACCACAGCCTTCTGAGGGTGTATTTATCCGATTACATCAACATCGACATCGACTGACTCAAGCTTGTTGTTTGTCTTTGTACGCCGCGAGAATCCTCTCTCTCTCCCGCAGTTCGTCCCGCTTCATCCTGTCCCGGTTGATGAACTCCCGGGCCCGCTGCATGGCCACTTCCCACTTCGTCACCTTCTCCACTTCCTTCTCTCCTTTCGGCATCGTGATCTCTCCGTCCCGCTCCAACTGTGACTGGAAGACAGTCTTGAGGCAAGTCTCGAAGTCAGCCTCGTCTATGTCTGAAACGAGACGTCATAGTACCGTATATATAATTATATCAGTACGTAAACGGTGCGTATAATAATAATAATATTAATAATAATAATAAGGCAACTTTCGCTGCGCGTAAGCCCTCGCAGCTTATTTGGATACGCAACGTCACAAAGCTACGTTTTTAAATGACGGCGGAATTATGTACTACACGTGCATTTTCAAACTCAATTCGCACAATTATGTTCGCCTACAAAGCGCACGCGTCTCTATCATACTCGCTTCGCATGCAGAGTACACATATACTGAATTTTGAAAACGGATATCCACCCAGATCCACCCTAGTACTTCCCTGCTGTGTAGACTGTAGAAACCCATTTATTATATCATTTGCAAAATGTACAATTATAAATCTTAAATCAACCAACACGACGCACAGCCCGCTAAAATAATCTTGCTCTGGGTCTGGATAATTACTCAGCAAAGTCCTACCAGGATATAAAGATAATGAGCACTACATTTTACACGTTTGGGATCATTACTTCCCAAGACATAGACATTAGATAGAAGGGACCAACGACTTATAATGTCTCTTCCGAAAGGAACAGGCAACGTGAGGTAAACGAACTTGTCCACGTTTCGAAAAGGCGATCGGTACCAGGGTGCGAACCCCGGTTCCGTTGATCGACATTTCGGCACTCTACTAACTCGACCATCCCACAGCCCAATCTGCAATCCAACTCGCGGAGTTTCTCTCCAAGTGTAGGACAACTATAGGCTTTACCTGCCACTGAACAGATCTCTTGCTCGTCAACGACTGGCTTCATCCACGTCGACCGTTTGAAGGTGTCCAGACCCGCGCCCTCGGGCGGGTAGATGGTCCACAGCAACTCCATGGCTTCGGACATGAGCAGACCCCGGCCTGTCTCTTCTATCAGACTACCGCTGTCGGCGTCGCCTGCCGTAGACAAGTACTGCACATCAGCTCACTCACATGCAGGCAAGCATGTGTACATCCATAAAGGCATATGGGCATGCATCAATAACAGAGATAAGTATATAATATTATGCACACACTCATGCATTCGCGCACACATAAGCAATACCCGATGCGTATTAACAGTATGACAATGCAAAACCTTTGGGGAGTGATACTTGAAAAGATCATGTCTCCAAGAACCTATGGCTTATCTCAATGTTGTTGACAAATTATAACGCACTCCAGTATCCCCCCGCCTCCTGAAGAAGCGATAATTTATGGAAAAGTGATCATTCAATGCAGCATATACTGAGGAAGTGGGAATACGATGTAACGTTTATGAAGGAAATCGAAATTCACCATGGCATCTTTTGATGAAGTGAGAACTTATCATGGTATTTTATCATAATTTACCATGGCATATATGGTGAAGTGAGAATTACCCCCAGCATTCCTTGAGGAAGCAGTAGCTCGCCCATGCGCTGGAAGAAGGGAGGACTCACCCTGTACTATTCCATGAGAGGAGAACTCACCAAGAGGAAACGGCCTTAAAATGTGCGCTCTGATTTCCGAGATGGCGTCGGGGTCTCTCAACGACAGCACGTGGGTTGGTGACGTCGCCACTTCGGCTAGCATGGCTTTGTCGACGGTGGAGCCAACCCCTGCAACAGACACGACGTGTGTGGTCAGTATGTCACGCGTTGTAAATGAATGATGTCGTAACGTGTAGGCCATACTACATATACAAGGGTGTTGATTGAATTATATCGGATATGCATGTCGCAACCCAAATCTAGAGTTGTAGGGCCTAGAAAACTAAAAACTTTCGTAATAAACTATTGATTAATAATAATATTAATATGTTTGCATAGTTGCAAAGATAAACTGAATTCATCATAAGCGGTTGTGCTTATTGAATCCTTCTCTCGGCACGTTCTAGTGTTGGAAGTTCTAAGAAGCTGCAGCTCTTACCGACGGCGAAGATGACGACGTGGTCGGCCCGCGCGTGCCTCGCCTCTCTCGCCGTCTCCCCCGGCCGGCACGTCTTGCCGTCCGTCAGCAGGATCACCGTCTTCGGAACACGCGGCCGGGCCTCCTGAACCGACCAACAAACAACAACATGTATGACTACTGCTGGTGAGGAAGGTGGTGGCAGTCGTCAACGTGGTTGTTGTTGTCGCGGTTGTTGTTGTCGTCTTGGCTGTTGTTGTCGTCTTAATTATTGTTGTCGTCGTGGTTATTGTTGTCGTCTTGGTTATTGTGATAGTCTTGGTTGTTATTATCGTCGTTGGTATTGTTAACGGTCTTGATAATAAAACTAAAATAGTGTTGTCGTTTTAGTTGTTGTTGTTGTTGTAGACACTGTCGTCATTGCCGTCGTTGTCGTCATTGTCGGCATTGTCATTGCTTTTCGTCGTTGTCGTCGTTCTCGTCATTGTCGTCATTGTCGTCGTTGTCGTCGTTGTCGTCGTTGTCGTCGTTGTCGCCGTTGTCGCCGTTGTCGTCATTGTCGTCGTTGTCTTCATTGTCGCTGTTATCGTAATTGTCGTCGTTGTCGTCGTTCTCGTAATTGTCGTCGTTGTCGTCATTGTCGTCGTTGTCGTCGTTGTCGTCGTTCTCGTCGTTGTCGTCGTTGTAGTCGTTTTTCGTTGTTGTCGTCGGCGTTTTTCGTTGTTTTTTGTCGTTTTTCGTCGTTGTCGTCATTGTCGTCGTTGTCGTCGTTTTTCGTCGTTGTCGTCATTGTCGTTGTTTGTTTCGATGTTTTGGTCGACGTTATCTTTTTGCCGCAGTCATAGTCTCGTCGTGACGATAATAATGAAAACGATTGTCGAATGGGACGTGATCGTATTACTAACAACACACAATAAACCTATGGGAAATGTGGTAAATTCTGTGCAACCAAAACGCTTGTTTCCATCAACATTAGAAGCACTGACGAGACGAAACCCTCGCATTCGAAAGCCAAGACCACGTGACTGATTGCCTACCTGCATCATCTGGCGCATGGCCTTCAATGCCAAGTCGGTTCGCGTCACGTCCAACTTGTTCTTTATGGACTCTGCCAACGAAGAGAACACTGCCAATAAGTATACACATACATGTAATAAAAACACGTACACATTATGTATATGTATGTATGTATACTACGACCGGAGACGGACAATAAACTTGAATAAAGTTCCACGAATGGTTATCAATCCTGTATAGCTGGTACGCACTTCAGTTCCAAATTGAGTTCGATGGTTGCATAGAACGAACGCAAATCTTATGGTGGTTACTTGGTGTTAGGCAATGACAATAACCGATTCTTGCAAGCGCGAGGACGTCGGTGGACCATTAAAACACTGTAATAGCTAGACAGATTTTTATACCTATTCTAAATACACAAAACCCATATCACACCAATAAAAGAAAAACACTATCGTTTATATACTGTTTGGTGGACGTTACGCTATAATCATTGTATACGTTACTGCAACATACGACAATAATAATAACATTAACCTGGTTATGCCCTACTTAACTACGATAACATACTTACTTATTGCTACAATGACGTCATGTTTGTCATCAAAAGTGCCCAGACCGAACGACTGCAGAATGTTCGTGTTGTACGGCAGGTAGCCGACGCGCACGTGCTGCTGGCCCACCGGAAGTGACGCAACGATACTCGTGATGAAGTCCAGCTGGGCTTTGGTGTCGATCTCTCGGGCACTGGCCAAGGAATCAACGACGAACACCACTTCCGCCCGCCCGATTTCACCTAGCGACACAAAGGAGCATATATCCAACCATTACGCCTCCGACGGACCGCTAAACACAGGCTCAGTCGTTTTCGCAGACACCGCGGCCATTTCGGCCACAAATGCAGTTGCTTGTATTCAGAACGAGTATATATATATATATATATATATACATATGCTGTTTGTTTTATTTACTAATAATATACATACAATATTGCTCGATAACAACGCGTAGATCAATTGCCATATACATATATATAATTATATATATATATATTGTATGTATATTACTGGTACATAAAACAAACAGCATGCGTATTTCGCCCAATCCCTATAACAGCTACTGAGTTAATAATAATATAATAAATACATTATTTCTTAAGCGCCGATATCCTCAGACAATCCGAGCTAAGTGGGGAGGAGATTGTGTGGCTACCCTTGCCAAAAAATTTTGGACACATTGTAGTTTTTCAATATCCTTAATAGCAATATTACGAAGGAGGAAATTGCAATAACAAATTCTGCTGCTAACAAGAGCTGTTGCGATAGTCTTAACGACAGAAAGCGACATATGTCGGCGAATGCGGCGAAGATCACGGATATGATAAAAACAGCAACGGCACGTTTGGAATATGTGTTGTATCAAATTGAAGCTAAGATTAAAAATTTGTCTCTAATTTTTGAAATCATCTTTTGGCAGAGAAGTCTTCTTGAGAACAGGATTTACATGCGCATGTGTAAAATCATCTGGACATTTAACAGAACTCTGTAATAAACTTATGATATTTGTTATTGTAGCAAGTAAAGAGTCTATACGTGCTTTTAGCAGAATGGTTGGTAGTAGATCGAGATCGCATGACTTATTTAGGGAGGACATTATTATTTTCCTCATTTCGTCAACTGTGGCTGGCTCAAACAATGCAAGTGGATAATTTACTTGTGGGGAGTTCACGTTTACAGTACTTAAAGTGTGACATGGAAAAGCAGAACGGATAAGACTGATTTTGTCCTTGAAATGACTAGAGATTTGACTGACACATGACTAGGTAGAGATGGAGCCGGCCGTCTGTGTAGAATATGGTTTATGCAGTTCCACAGCTGACGTGGACTATCAGAGTTACTCAAGACCATGTTTGTGTAATGATTTGATTTAGCTATGCCCATTCGTCTGTTGCAGTGGTGACACTGTTTAGAATATCGTGATATGTCCAAAGGCGAGCCTGATTTGCGCCATACACGTTCCAGTTACCGACGGCGCTTTTTAGATTGTAAAATGTCAGGAGTCACCCATAGAGCACGTGGCTTTTGGGACACATATTTAGATCTCAGGGTGCATGTTTATTAAGTAAGGCTTTGAGTACTTGACAGTACTGACGACACAGATCTGATAGATGTTCTTTGGGGTTACTGATGATGTCGGATTTAAGGATGTCCGTCATTAATGCAGCAATGTCAATCTTATGGATCGGTCGGTAAAACACGTTATGTTTGGACTCTACGGGAGTTCTGGGAACTTTGAGATCAACAATGACAGTGCGGTGGTCTGTTAAACCATCTGAAGCGGTAGGTGTCTGAATATTGTTACAATTTGAACGGGTGATCAAAAGGTCGAGCCTGTGCCCATGTATATGTGTTGAAAAGGTAACATGTTGTTTCATGTCAAAGGATGCCAGAATATCATTAAATGTACTTGTTGTTGATGAAGGGGTGTCCAGATGAAGAGTAAAATCACCGTTCATATAAAATTCTGAATAAAATTCTGCATATATGTCCTGAACTTTATCATAATTTTGGTGTGCGCAGGAGGAGAAGTTTCACAACATTGTGAGGCCGTTAGTCCGTCTATTGATCCGGAAGCAGAGGAATTGTCATGAGTCACACGTCCACATAGGACTATCTATGGATTACAGCACTCGTTCTGAACAAGAGTTGTCCCAACCGCATTTTGTTCAAAGCACACACACACACTATGATGCATAAATTTTAGGAACACATTGAGAAATTAATAAAGTTAGTCACCTTCGAAGACATTTGTATACGCGATGTTGACGTCTCGCTGTGTCGGGTTGAGGCCACACTCTTTGAAGAAGGCCTTTATCGCCGTCTTCTTGAGTCGGCCGTCGATGGCCACGGAACGGAAGGCACGCTCGTACTCTGAAACAATCCATCAATCTATAGTATGTGTACCTCCTCTCAAGCGGCGAGGTTCACTCGCATCTTTCTAAATTCATTCTATCCTTTGGACCATTGGCTTCCGATCTATCAACTGGCGGTGTATTTAAGAAAACGCAACGATAGTTATTTACTGTTATACTTACGTGTTTTTGTTATGTTATCATTTTCTAGAGGTCCTTTCTACCACCTCAGAGAAATGAGTGGTGATCAATTCACTAGATGGCGCCAATGTCAACGGTGTGGTGCACTGCTCCATGGGTGGGTATACGGCAGTGATAACCAGACAGCAATAGGCAATCGCAGCAATGTATAGATCTTTGATTTCGATGAGTCTAACAAGTCGTCTGCATGTTTTTCGTAGGGTTATTATAGAAACTGTTGCTCGTACATCGCAGTTGTCATACGAATGATGTGTCTGTTTAACACAACAATAACGAATGTGTGTATGTGCGTGTGCGTGCGTGTGTGCGTGCATGCGTGTGTGCGTGTCTTTTTGGCATGTGGTGCGTGTGTGAGTGGTGCCCGTGCGTGTGTGTGCGCGCGCGCGTGTGCGTGTGCGTGTGCGTGCGTGCGTGTGCGTGCGTGCGTGTTGTGGTGTATGCAGCCCTACGTACTCGCTTTTCTATCGAGGAAGTGGTCCGCCTGGGCGACATCGAAGGGCGCCGACGGTCGAATCACGCCGTTGCGTTTCTGCACGCGGAGGAGCAAGCTCCGGTATTCGGTCTTGAAGCGTTGGTACGGCCAGGCATGCTCCATGAAGAGCTGCAATCAAACATAGAATTAATTCTATTGCGAACTAGGGGTGATTATCTCATCGGTGTTTGTAATATTATTAGCAAAATGTTGCTTCTTGTACGAATGTTCCATAGCTCACGTCGTTTTCAGATGACACGTTTGCGCTGAAACCCATTTGTTCAATTTGTTTCTTTTATACCAAATGTTGCCTCGACGACATTTGGAAAGATATATGCGAGTGTCGGATTGTCATGCAGCAGTTATGATATCTAGACACGACTAGAAAAATTAACATTCCACAAACTAAGAAACACACTGAAGCTCTATGCTATCAACAAGAAAGAAAACATAGTTGAGCGCACATTAATGGTATCTCGGTGAGTGGTGAAACAGTTCTGTACCTTCCTCTTGAACTTCTTCATGCGGGTCCGGTAGAGCCAGCCTCGCACCATCTTCTGAATGAATGTCGTTGCGTCTCGCTCCCGATCACTTTGCAGTTTCTTCGCGTTGTACGTCCTGCGCTCAGAAACAGAATTGTTTTTACCGCATTTTCTAGTAATGTCTTGCAATTAACAGCGAATCTTATTTAGGTAATTATTCTATTTAATTATTGATAGGCAATTTAAAGATTTTACTTTATTAATAATTTCATTTATATAGATTTTAAATCTTATTATCCTATTCCATATTTAATTAATCTACTATATATGCATATGCATGTGTGTGCGTGCGTGCGTGCGTGAGTGTGTGTGTGTGCGTGCGTGCGTGCGTGCGTGCGTGCGTGAGTGTGTGTGTGTGCGTGTGTGTGTGTGCGTGCGTGCGTGCATGCGTGAGTTGTTGTGTGTGTGTGTGTGTGTGTGCGTGCGTGCGTGCGTGCGTGCGTGCGTGCGTGCGTGCGTGTGTGTGTGTGTGTGTGCAGTGATATCGGTGGGGTATAATTCTTACCTCTGGAAAACCTCTGTGCCATTTATTGTCATGACTTTGATGTACATTCATTTGTTATATTTCATTCATGTTTGTTATGATAGTACACTTGCATCTATAGTCCAGCGGATAGGTGCGGGAAAATTATGGAATTGTGCACTTTTTTATAAAGGCAAGACACTTTAAAGATTGGAGGCATGAGATATTTTGCTGCGGCCATTTTTTTAAATGACATTTTTAAATGTGAGTACAAAACATGTGCCTGGATCATGCTGACTCGGAAACTGTTGCGGTCAGCTGAGACATAAACGCAAGGTGGAGGGAGAACTGAGCACAGTGATGCTTGTTTTCAGGAGGAAATCGAGTTCATAGTGAAGTGATTATGGATTATGGAGTCCAGGTATGGAATGAATATTGCGACCCGATAGTACTCATCCACCGACTTGCCCTGGTAGTTTGGTCGTTGAGTTAGACGTCCACACTGGCGAGGCATAAGCAACTCCATTCCAAGTGTCTTTGCAATCTTGTCAGTTTGCACCATTATGTCTTCCTTAAAATGTTCTTCAACTTCTCTTCTGTGAGTTTCCAATATGACCAACAGCTGCTGGACGTGGTCGTGAACTTTGAGAACATCGAGTTGAACAGCTTGCAAAGCTTGTGTCACTGGCTCCAACATCGCTGAATGTTTCGCCGTGATGAACAGGCACACCAAGTATGTCGACGTTTTAGATGTCCCCTTGCCCCCGGGATCAATGAAAACAAAAGGTTTTTAATTTATGGTAATAGTCCAGCTGTCACCGTATGATATGCTCTTGCTTGCTGCAGTTTGTGTCAAGCAACGAAGACAGAAGTCATAAAAACAGTTGACACTGATGTTGTCGTGCTAGCAGTCAGCTTTGCTCGCAGATTTTACTGTGCAAGTCTTTTGGTAGCGATCGGCACAGGGAAATCATTCCGATACGTCGATGCAAGTGGTATTGCACAAGAGCTTGGTTTTGACAAGTGCAGGGCACAGCCTGTCTTCCATGCACTGACCGGGTGTGACACCACATCGTGTTTTGCTGGAAGAAACAAACGATCGGCTTGGGCATCATGTAAAGCTTTCAGTGGTGTAACGCATGCGTTGAGAAAACAGCCATCTTGAGAGAAGTCCTTCCAAACATCGACAGGTACGTTGTTGTACTGTACGATCGAGGTAGTGCAGAAGTCCACATGAACCGCGCCAGACAGGTCCTCTACACAGAAAGGAAGGGAGATCGAAAAGATTCCACCAACACAGGATGCCCTCATGCAACACCTGCTGCGAGTGTGCTATCTGGCTGGCCTCGCCTATGGCCAGGCCCTGATGAAAGCACGACACATGCCCAGTCTAGTAGCAGAACGTGTCTGAATGCATCCAATCTTTAAAATGGTTCCCTTGGTGTATTGAATATAGTATGAGTAAAGTGTCTTGCAAATACAAAACTATACAAAAGTGCACCGTGTTTTCACCTACCCGCTGAACTATACGGGAATAACAGGCTTTGTCTACCGACATCTTTCAAAATGGGATATTATTTTTAAGTAAATTATGATCAAATGTAATGTGTTTGAAATAATCGCATCTAAAAAACATACATTTTGACATAAACTTTGTGGCTCTGTGTTATGTAGTTCTTGAGATACGGGAATAATGTGCATTGGCGGGCGCCATCTTTTAAAATAGCGGATATAGGCATGTCGCAACCCTCCAAGCTATCCAAGAACGTAAACTATACGGCTCTAGGTAACGTAGTTATT
Source organism: Escarpia spicata (assembly GCA_963995525.1). Lineage (NCBI taxonomy): Eukaryota > Metazoa > Annelida > Polychaeta > Sabellida > Siboglinidae > Escarpia > Escarpia spicata. The sequence goes on along the minus strand of OZ023209.1, from coordinate 43,153,237 downwards.
AAGATATCGTTACATTTGTATTGATAACCGCCATCTTAAAAAAATGGCTAATGTAAATGTCGGAAAAGTCCAAAATTAACAAATCTGAAATCTACGACCCCCTAATACCTCAGACACTAGACACACGTATTATTGCTCTGTGCAACGCAGTTATTAAGCTATGGGGATATTGAATTTGCCGGCCATTTTTTTAATGGCCGTCATTTTGGAACGCTGCAAAACCTGGAATGCCACTAATCTTTAAAATGGTTCTCTAGGTGTATAGAATAGATGCGCAAAGTGTCTTGCTTTTATTAAAAAGTGCACAATCTTTTCACCTATACGCTGGACTAATACGAATAATGTTCACCCACTCGTACAAATCGCGGTGCGGTCCAGTCACGTATTTCAGCTTAACGGTTTCGGATTTTACTCCTCGTTTGCAAGGTGCCGCGTCACTGTTGCGCCGAGGAGATCTGTCTGCTGTGTTGTTCGAATTCCTTCTTGTCTTCTTCGTATGATAGCCACGTCTGCATCGAGAATATGATGTACAAGTTGATATATGTTGTGTAAATATATCTTTATTTTGTGAGGAAAACTGTTGACGAAGTTGAGCAGAAACCCAGTGTTATTGGAAGAATGTGTGTTGAGTTATTGGTTACCTAACTAGAGATGGGGTATAAAATACACTATGTCGTTATGAATGTCACTTTGATACTGCAGGCACAAAGACGCCGTGCTAATAGATACATGACTTGTATGACTGCATTGTTTGTAATGTTGACTCGAGGTCTTACGCCATCACACGTTTCACATACAAAAATAAGCTTTGAGAAGTCACAAATGTTTGTTGTTAGGAAGGATAGCGTATCTAGACCAGTCATATTGTTAAATACAACTAAATTAAGGTTCTTCGCGCATGTGCGTGTAGGTATGTAGACTGGTATTAAACAACCACACCAGTGAGTTGTATACAAACAACGTACTCCTGTACAGAGACCGTGTCTGGAAAGTTGAGTTGTTTGCGGTCTTTGCTCTTCTCAAAGAGCCAGATGCGGAAGTCGTTCTCGACGAGCCAGTCCTGCGTGACCGGGCGGAACGGCTTGCCAACACGGCGCCTGCAACACAACAACACCTGCTGCAGCACGATGTCGGTCGACGCACGGGGCCACATTACATCGCGAAGACTGCAACGTAAAGCGCACACCGCTCATTTTGTAACTGGCTCCACGCACAATGATCAACGTACCATGCACCACGCACCACGCACCTCAGACCTGACTGACCTGATTTGGTAGGCGTCGCCCCATCTCGGGTTGTGGGCGTACGTGAACGGCTTCATCCGGTACCACTTGTCACCCGGCAGATACGACTCGTAGCGGGTCTCTGCAACACGCGCCAGAAGATGGACATCTGACACGTTTCTACGTTGTATGTAATTATGTGGACCACGACGTTTCGACTGGGACCACCAACTTAAACAAATTGAAAGTTTTGTTGACCATCAGCATTTCAGCTCAGGTTTGGAACATTAATTATAATTATAATCGGCATTGTTTAGTTCGTGCAAATATCCAAACTTCCCCGGGACGTTTACGTTTTTATGTACGTATTCGCGTGGTGAGTGAGTGAGTGAGTGAGTGGGTGGGTGGGTGGGTGGGTGAGTGAGTGAGTGAGTGAGTGAGTGAGTGGGTGGGTGGGTGGGTGGGTGGGTGGGTGGGTGGGTGAGTGAGTGAGTGGGTGGGTGGGTGAGTGAGTGAGTGAGTGAGTGAGTGAGTGAGTGAGTGAGTGAGTGAGTGAGTGAGTGAGTGAGTGAGTGAGTGAGTGAGTGAGTGAGTGAGTGAGTGAGTGAGTGAGTGAGTGAGTGAGTGAGTGAGTGAGTGAGTGAGTGAGTGAGTGAGTGAGTGAGTGAGTGAGTGAGTGAGTGAGTGAGTGAGTGAGTGAGTGAGTGAGTGAGTGAGTGAGTGAGTGAGTGAGTGAGTGAGTGAGTGAGTGAGTGAGTGAGTGAGTGAGTGAGTGAGTGAGTGAGTGAGTGAGTGAGTGAGTGAGTGAGTGAGTGAGTGAGTGAGTGAGTGAGTGAGTGAGTGAGTGAGTGAGTGAGTGAGTGAGTGAGTGAGTGAGTGAGTGAGTGAGTGAGTGAGTGAGTGAGTGAGTGAGTGAGTGAGTGAGTGAGTGAGTGAGTCACTCACTCACTCACCCACCCACACAAGGGTAGTTTTAATTAAGAGAAGAGGTCACGGGAGTTGGTAGAGGTTTGTGAATAACGTATAAAAAGTATGGAGATAGAGGTTCTGGTCCTATATAAGATTCTATATAAGGTATGGAGAAAGTCGGGAGGGATGGTAAAACAATACTAGGTGGACTTACTGAAAACGACAGTTTAAAGAGGAAATGGGAAGGTACCTTCAAGGTAGCAGCATGAGCAGTTAGGTCAACAGGAGATACTTTACGACACTGAACGGAGTCCCAGATTAAGCCGCAGACAGTCATCCTTGAATTTCGGGGAGCGCGCTTCTTTAATTAGTGACATATGTCAAATCGTCAAATGATACTACACGGTGTTGCCTCCTCGGCCGTCCCTCGCCACACCATGAGGCGGCCCTCTTACCGATGATGTATTTATCTTTGTGTTGTTTTCCTCCCTTCTTCACCACCCACGGCCTCTCACGACCTTCCCGCTTTACACGTCTCCCGTCCAGGTCGTAGGCGGCCTTCGATGTGCCTCTGTGGGTATACCTCAAATCCTCGTCTACCTCATCTTCATCGTCGTCTTCGGCGTCATCGTCATTGTTGTCTAGCTGCTACGGGACAGCGTGAAACGTAACGAGTTTGAGTGCTCGCGTGCGTGTATGTGCGTTCGTGTGTGAAAGAAAGAACTTCAGTGCGGACGAGTCCGGTCGGTCGGTCGGTCGGTCGGTCGGTCGGTCGGTCGGTCGGTCGGTCGGTCGGTTGTGTAATAAAACAAATGGTGATTGAGAAAATCCGACATTTGTCGGACGTCATTGGATAGATATACACTTACGTACATACATACATACATACATACATACATACATACCTGCATGCATGAATGCATGTATATATATGTATGTATGTATATATATATAAACACTAATATATGTTTTGTTTTACGTGTTACGGAACATGTCGCGTGCTACATCAATAACACAGCAATCCCAAAGTTTTGTCGTTTTCCTTTACCAAGTCTTGCAAACCAATTTCTAATCATTTCCATGTTTCCATATACGCCTAAACTTGATGTTGCTGAAATATATATCTGTGAATCCACTTTTCTGCATACGCCAAAGACAAAACTCAAATTTCACTTGTTTTGCAATCCATCGATATATGAGACTACTTACGATTTTCTACTAAGGGATCAAAGCATATGCATCGTAAATAAGTATAAATATTTAGGTTTGATTTTAACTGAATACCTTGATTATAAGGTGATGGTAAAAACAGTAGCTACTACCGCGAACAGAGCTCTGGGTTTGTTAATGGCTAAGACAAAGTTAATGGAGGAATGCCTTTTAAAACTATACGATGGTCTGGTGCTCTCCATTATTAACTATGGTTCTGCTGTGTGGGGTACAAAAGAATATTCGGTCATAAATAGCATACATAATAGGGCCTGTCGATGTGTCCTAGGTGTGGGTAAATATACCCCATCAGCAGCAGTACAGGGTGAAATGGGGTGGAAAACCCCGACTCACCAACAATGGCTATCTGTTACTAGGCGCTGGTGTCGTTTGATCAATATGGATGTATCTAGAGTGACAAAACGTGTGTTTCTATGGATGATGCAAATGGCCGTAAGTGGGAAACGAAATTGGGGCTACAAAGTATACCATCGTTACAGTGACTTAAATATGCATAATCTCACTAATATAAGAGACCATGTTAATGGAAAGGCTATAATAGAACACACAGATGTTTGCCTGTCTGTATTACAGGAACAGCAATGGCTTCATATTATAAATAGAGAAGAGGGCAACAATGGTAGTAGAAATAAACTAAGAACTCATAAACAGTTCAAAACAATTTCTTTTACTGAGCATTATGTTAAGAAAATTATGACTAGAAGTAATCGATCAGCACTTGCAAAATGGCGATGTGGCGTGGCACTAATCAGAATTGAAACTGGACGTTTTGAACGAAATTACCCCCCACCTGAAGCTAGGACGTGTTATAATTGCACGAATGAAATAGAAAGAGTTTCACGTTTTAATGAAATGCCCTTTATATTTTAACGAACGACAAGAACTAATAGGCTATGCAACAATTAATGATCTAGCTTTTTTCTAGTATGAATGATCAAGTTAAATTTATATATTTATTGAGTAATGGCGATATAATAAGTAAAACTGCCAGCATCCTCCAACAAATACTGCACACAAGATTACACAATACAACTAAATAATAACACATGTTTATTAAATTATTATTGTTTTTATTTGTACATTTTTGTTTTTACAAGTCTCTCAAAACTCTCTTTGAGTGGACTTTGTATACAATGCTAACTTTGAATGTAATGTATTTATTTGTGTTGTATTTTAATGCATGTAAACGTGGATTGAGGCTCTAATAAAATACTAATACTATTACTACTACAACGCCAACACTTGTTGTTGGAAAAAAAAAATATATATATATATATATGTGTGAAAGTTACAATAGACAGCGGTATGCCACGGACACGCATCACTAGTAAAGCTTGTTAGCGATCTTACATAACCTTTCCCTTGGTAATTCTCGAAGCAGTCCGTGGGTGGCGTCGCTAACACGCGGGTCGTCAAATATTAAGTAGTTGACAAGCGTGTGCGCTGGGCCGTTCGATTTGTGGTTCGTCCGCGCTCTGGAGACACGAATAGAGGACACTGGCAGCAGCAGTAGTAGCTTTATCCGTTAACCAGTTGACTGATCTGCTTAATTATTACTGAACACAGACTGCGGTCAACTCGTACATCAACTAGTCAATCGTGTTTAGTGACATGTCTCTTAAATGGTTAAATTTGGTCTAGGTGGCGAGGTACAGGCATAGACGCGGGAACAGGGGGGCAAGGGGGCAGACATATGGTTCAGCCCCCCATTAAATGTGAATGTTTGTTTTTGTGGCAAGCGTCAATGACGGGTGGAAATATACATTTTATGAGACGATTAAAGTGTATTTTTGTCGACTGTGAAAGGTGTGTGCAGTTGGAGGGTAGAGATATTGTTTTCTGTCCTCCCCTCAGTAATAGGGGACGTGGTGGCGAAAAACATTTCCAAAGCACCTCCGCCCTCCCCCACCTAGCCTAGGTGCTAACTTGCTCAATTGCAACTTTCAGTCCTAGCTTAAGTTCCATTTCCAGTTTAAGTTTTGTGTAATATTTAAATTGGTCTTTAGTAATTGCGTGGTCTGAGAATCGGAATTCAAGGTAGTGGACTACAAATCTATGTTAGCCATTCTCCTAGTTTCCAACCGATAAGTTTCTAGTTGAATCCTTCAAGACTTTTAACTCTTCCCGCTTTAGTAATCATATATCTATCCTGTTGCTGTTATCCTGGGTGAACATCGTGTTGTAGGCCCTAACTACAGCGTCATCACCTTTGTGGTGTACAGCCCCACATACACCCCCCCCCCCCCAAATAGCATCACACAGTTCATTATTCTCTAATCATAATATTGTGTAGGTTTGTTATAGTAGGTTGTTCAGGTCGGTATAGGTCTAATGATAGTTTAGATACACTGTTCGTGAAGCGTCCATGTCGCACGTTATGTCTGCATTGTGCTAAAACCTCAAGGACATCACTAGTGAGACTGTGATGCATATCAAATCGTTCTTTTTTCGTATTGAAGCATGGTATCACTTAAACTGCTCAACCCTCTCGACGGGGCCTCTCCGTCTATCGCGACACTCTGCCGTTCTCTCACACGGTTGGTCGTTAACTTCTACTGAGATCTCTGTTAACACCATCTACTTGTCAATCTTAAGTTCGTTTTTCCTCGTCTCTTTCTATCACTCTCTTCTAGTTTTAATGGTCTCTGTGTCGACCATTTCTCATTCGCCCTGTGTAGGTATATATACCATGTCCTGCCTACCGCAGTCTGTTCTCACCTACCTTCATTGTCACGTGTTTCGTTGTTCTGGTATCTTCTCTTTTTCCCCATCTTCGTTCCGTCTTCTCTTTTCACATTACACATTATTCTCCGAACCCATTTGGTCTCTGCTACATATAGTTTCTCCCCCTGTACTTCGCATATATACGTTCCGCATCTACATAACGTTGCGCATTATGACATATGTCCTTTATAGTGACAGATTTGAAGGGAGCCGACCAGTTCCTCTGGAATTAGTGGGCTGTGTTGAACGTGGGAAATGAGGCATCGTTGTTGCGGGCTTACTAATCACAATGTGGCGGACAATAAACATTCAACATAGTTTGTATAGTCTTAAGAACATTATATTAATTAATCAACGAAAAATTAGGAACAGACTGCATCCTTTTAATGTACAATGATAACAACAACACGTATTCTTTTGACTTACTTTTACCGTCAGACTGTGGATGATTTCGTCGTCGCGGTACTGGATATCGTCGTCTCGGTATGCGGCTGTCTTCTTCATCCGACCTTTCTGGAGCGAGGCGAATTCGCCCCTGTCGAGAGAGTTGACCAAAGGATCATCGCTGTAATACGATCTGCCACTTGCGTTCACACCGGGTCCACACTTACGTCGCAACAGTCCCTTCGGTTCAACCGAGTACACCATGTTGCCGATGGGCGAATATTTGGGAGGTGTGTAATCGGCTCTTTTGTCTTCTTCTGAATTCGTGTCCTCCGATAAGCCATTGTTCCTTTGCGCTGGCAGGCGGCGATAGTCGCCCCTTCGAACCAGCATCTTTGGCTGTAGTCGGAGGGAAGATTCTAAGTCCATGTTCGTTAATGAGTGATGTCGTTACGTGTGGTGCGATGTGGCGTGTGTGTGCGTACGTGCTGCCGGAAAGCGATCGACGTTCTTTAAAATTTATGTGTAGTAAAATGTTCTAATATTGTCCAATATCAGGGTCTAATTGCTGCCCTTGTGATTGTCCCTCTTGTTAAGTGTGATGATGGTGTCCGTCAAGTTACCTTGCCCGTATCATTGTTTGATGTTGTGCAGCGGGTCCATCAGACGGCACAGCTCAGCATCATTGAATTCAGACGTCTTGGCACTTTCCTGCCACGAAGCTTATGGTCAGTTCTGTGCTATTAGCACGGTGTACTCTGGGAATTGTTAATTACGTTGCTAATTGGGTTGTTTGAGAGCAATTTATACGACGTCGTTCGGTCCCCATCTACAGCATCTAGGCGGTTTCTGTAAAGACTGTTCCTGCAAACGTTAAGCTGTCGTTTAGTTATTGTTAAGCAAACCTACCCAAGTCGGCGACTACGTGTCCCTTGGTAAAGTTGTGACCATACTCCAAACGAGATGCCGATGTAGGCTACTCTACTTCGCTTCCTCGACCGCCATCTAGACGTAATTGTGGTACGTCAGAACATCAAACGTGATGTTGTAGTCAGAACGATATCGACATCCAACTTTTGTCATGGTTGCCTCGCTCTATCGCTGTCTGTCCCGGAACCGTGATGCACCAGTGAGCGCCACAACCGGTGTTTAAGCTAATGCAGCGACGTGGGCCGCTACCCGACAAGTTCGTTGTCATCCCGTCGGGTCACTGTCTCTACCAGTATAAAACGTCGATACACCGCGTCGAGTCACCGATCAATAATGCATGCGAGTGGCTCACGCTGGGGAGTGGACGTACAGACAGACAGGCCAATTCATTTTCGCGACAAATTGGGTTTTTAAACGCTATATAATTCCCAACAAGTTGTGGTTGAATTGAAAGGAGGCAGTATGTTCTTAGTTTTTCATTTATTAATTAATATAATGCTCTTAAGACTATACTAACTACGTTGAAATGCCCGCCAAATTGTGTCTAATAAGCCGGTAATGTTCGCATTATAATGCCCAGGCGGGCCGAGTTAACCGCAAATGCCTTTGATGTTCCACAGTTTCCTTTTTTCCCACGTTCAACATGGCAGACTTCCTGTTACAAAATTTAGGGTAGAGGAACAGACTACATCATTTAAAACTGTTCAGAATTGTTTAAGACGTCCGTCACAACCCCCCCTCAACCGACAGGGAAGATATCCAACACTACCCCTCTTCGACCTGAAAAATCTCCAACACTAACCCCTTCGACTGGGAAAAATATCAAGCACTACCGGTACACCCACTCGAAAAATATTCCTGGCAAAAAAACAACCCGATATCACCCACGCTACGAACCTGGAGATGGTATATATTTGTAGACATATACCGCATTTATATTCCGGTGTTATTCACCTAAACCGCAACTAGTCACGTTTGATTAGCTCTAGCAACACGCACGCACTCGACCAATGTAAGATTAGTAAGACATTAAATATTAACGATAAACCTTTTGCGATTTTTTTCTAACACCAAAAGTATTAAATGAGCTCGGATAACATCAACTCACTCGTGTGAATGTGTGTGCGCGTGTGTGCACGCGTAGGTGCCAGTACATGCATTTTAGATTTGACTTTTTTACAATCAAAATTACTTGTGCACACAAATTGCAGCACGTTCTCAAACTGTAGACAGAGATTGTGCAGAGTTGTTGGTTCTGAAGCAGGCACATACCTTACTGGAAAATGGCAACACACCAAGGCAGGTTTACACGAGCAACGTAGGTGCCAATTGATCGGCCGACGCAGGAGCATGACAATGCATAGCTAAAGTACAAAGCTGTAGCCAGAGGGTTCGCAAGAACTCATATTTTGCGAAAAGAACCATCTCAGGGGCAGAAAGTATTAGTCTACACACCATTTTCCCCGAGTACCCGAAACTGCATAGCGTCTTCATTGATAACTTTCCGTAGATACATATCCTGTCCCATATCCTCGTCACTTTGGTCTTCTCTGGGCTCATTCAGACGCCATGCTTTCTGAACATTTTGTGTCATTCTTGCCACGTCTACTACAGTTCTTCGGTATTGTCTTCCATCGTCCGTCGCTGCCAGGTCGTCTATAGTTGTTCACAGTATGTCCTGTCCAGGAACATTTCCACTCAACAGGTTCATCATCAAAATGTACACCAATGGAATTCAAGCAATTTCGTGTATGAGGCGACGCTGGAGCTCAATTTGTTTGATTTCTTTCTTCTGTTGTTCTCCATTCACTCCCTCCCGTCTCCAGTTGTCACTACCCCAGCTCTCTCTTCCCCCCTCCAACCTCCCCCCTTCCCTCCACCCCTACAAATTGTCTCTTCACAGAATCCTCCCGTCTCAGTCATCATCTACATCTTCTCATTCTATGCTCCAGTACGAGCGCATCCATTCTTATCGCCATCTGCCCTCGTCCATTTTTTCTTCTTCGATCAACTCCTCACCAACTTCATAATGAAACTCTCACTTCTTTATTCTTCCCCTTAAACAACCAACATCCCTTTGTTGATGATTTTGTCAGTTTGTTTTACGAGTCCTCCGCTCAGTGAGTCCACAACAGATGTTTCTTCCATTTCCCTACGTGGATCTTTTACCTCCCCTGGCATAGACACCAGATAGAAGGGACCAATGGCTTATAGCATCTCTTTAAAAAAGGCAATATAGGGTGAACGAAATTGCTCAAGTTTCGATATAGCGGCCAAACCAATACTGAACCACCGTCTGGCGGCACCAGAATTCAAACCTGGTTCCTCCAAACAAGTCCAGCACTCTAACCACTTGACCACCGCGCCTAAATCGATCTCCTCCTTGAGTGTACTCAGAAATCTTCATCTTTCCATCAACTCTCCATAGGTTCTTTATCGTCTATAGAGAACCACATCATTACTCCAAATGGTATTTTATTTACAGTATATTTTGTGATTTGTGCTATTTTTTTAGAATTTACAGCAACCATCCGGGGTAAATGGAGTCTGTATAGAACAACGGACATAAACAATATTGGTTAATGTCTTGAAAGTAGTAGTCCAAGGTTCCCTCAGAAAGACAATGCTAAGAAACCTAGTTGTAGCAGAAGAGCCGAGACAAAATACCCGGACAACCCCAGAACAAAACATCACAAAACACAAGATTATTTTACAGATCCTGCATCAAGTTGTTTTATTTATGAACTTTAGTTCAGTCTGGGATTACGAATGAATCTATGTTTATTGTGATTTAGTAGCGAGATACCCCATAGACAGAACCGCACGGGGGTGGATGTACCGAGTACAATGGCTGTACCGAGTTTCAAGCGTCTCGGAAGGGCAACCTTCTTTTTTGTCGATATTGACACATATCTTGCCTGTCCTTTTTCAAATAATCTCCAATTGTCTTAATCATGGCTACAAAGGGTACAATTTTGTTTTTAAAATTGCTACAGAAAAATTACAACATTTCTCTTCATTCATTGGATTGATGAAATGGATTCCACAAAAACACTAAGCATTTACACTGAACTAGCATCTTAAGGTCAATAGTACATTACATCACTAAGAACATTGAACGTTATATATCTGCATAATGATTTGAAATTGGTTTGCAGTAATATTCCAAAGGTAGATGTATAGAAGTGAAACCCACCTCACATTTGTGGATAATTATACGACATGCTAATGAAAACAATAACCAAAACTATAAAACACATTATGACAGGGATAATTGTTCCGATGCACATTCATATCACAAAAATGCCACATAAGTAACAAATACACCATAAATTACTACAGAATCATCAACTAAATGTTACCAAATCGACGTTTAAACACATTAGATTTAAACCACTCGTCCATGTACAAACAAACGGACAAATATGTGATATTTCTCTCATTTTTTCACAGTTGAGCTTTTGTATTTGTCTCTATAAATTAAAATACAATCAAATATAAACTGACTAAATGTCATGTTTTGTGAACTCAATGCTTGCATTAATTGTCTACGTCGCCCTACAAATGCACACAAGAATGCATACATGCTCTGACGCAGACTGACTTAAATCTAAATCATTATAATTATTGCAAATCAACTATAGTTCCTACTTAACTGTTCTTTCTGAAACACTGGACCATGATTAGTTGCATGCATGGTTCAACTAAAGACATTTTACTGTCAACAGTAGATAAATGTTGACACTAACTGTCACCAGTGAAGTGTCAGCATTAACTGTCAACAGTGAAGTGTCATCAGCAACTGTCATCAGTGAAATGTCAACAATAACTGTCACCAGTGTTAAGTTAATTGTAACTAACACAATTACAGTGTCAACAGCAAGTTAGCAACTGTCACTAGTGCACTGTTAATAGTAACTGTCACCAGTGCATTGTTAATAATAACTGTTGCCAGTGCATAGTTAATAGTAACTGTCACCAGTGCATTATTAACAGTCACTTTCACCAGTGCATAGCTAATAGTAACTGTCACCAATGCAGTGATATAAACATTTGCCACCAATAAAACATCAACACTCATTGTGCAGCACCAACAGTAACTGTCACCAGTGAAGTATCAACAGTAAATGTCACCAGTGAAATGTCAGTACTAACTGTCACCAGTGTAATGTTAGGCATTTGTAACCAGTGCGCTGTCTATTCATGTGTCCTGTGTGACTGTCCTATTTGCTACGTTCCAGCACAGAGTTCACCAGTGCTACATCTATAAACATGTCAATAGCTTTAACTACTGAAAACTCCCTGATTCATTGTACAGCGTATTTACTGGCACACTCCATCCACACACACTCCCGCCCTCTCAGCTCCAGAAGATACGTGTACAACACAAGATACATGGCGAGATCGTTGTCAGAATTGCGCCTCACTATGCTGAAGGCATAACATATCACATGATTCAAGGCGACACCCACAAGTCCACAGCAGCACCACGTGATGCAAGGTGCAGCTTTGGATGGATTGTGGAGATCATGCAGCATGTTGTAGAGTTTGGCCACCCGTGACATTACATTTCATGATTGGCCGGTCACTTGTATGCTTGTGATGTGTCCAACTGCAGCCATTTGATCATGTTCTCGTAGACGACGAATGTGATACAGCACGCGGGTGTCACCCGCAGTAGGTTGGGCACCAGACCCTTGTAGAAGGCAAACACGCCTTCAGTTCTACAACATAACACACTAGTCAGTGATAACACACCCTCAGTTCTAAAACATAACACACTAGTCAGTGATAACACGCCTTCAATTCTACAACATAACACACTAGTCAGTGATAACACGCCTTCAATTCTACAACAGAACACACACGTCAGTGATAACACACCTTCAGTTCTACAACAAACACACACACGTCAGTGATAACACACCTTCAGTTCTATAACAGACTCACACACATCAGTGATAACACACCTTCAGTTCTACAATAAAACACACACGTCAGTGATAACAGACCTTCACTTCTACAACAACATACAACTGTCAGATAGCAGACCTTCACTTCTACAACAACATACAACTGTCAGATAGCAGACTGTCACTTCTACAACATACAACTGTCAGATAGCAGACCTTCACTTCTACAACAACATACAACTGTCAGATAGCAGACCTTCACTTTTACAACAACATACAACTGTCAGATAGCAGACCTTCACTTATACAACAACATACAACTGTCAGATAGCAGACCTTCACTTCTACAACAACGTACAACTGTCAGATAGCAGACCTTCACTTCTACAACAACATACAACTGTCAGATAGCAGACCTTCACTTCTACAACAACATACAACTGTCAGACAGCATACCTTCACTTCTACAACAACAACAAACTGTCAGATAGCACACCTTCACTTCTACAACAACATACAACTGTCAGACAGCAGACCTTCATTTCTACAACAACATACAACTGTCAGATAGCAGACCTTCACTTTTACAACAACATACAACTGTCAGACAGCAGACCTTCACTTCTACAATAACATACAACTATCAGATAGCAGACCTTCACTTCTACAATAACATACAACTGTCAGATAGCAAACCTTCACTTCTACAACAACATACAACTGTCAGATAGCACATCTTCACTTCTACAACAACATACATCTGTCAGATAGCAGACCTTCACTTCTACAACAACATACAACTGTCAGACAGCAGACCTTCACTTCTACAACATACAACTGTCAGTTAGCAGACCTTCACTTCTACAACAACATACAACTGTCAGTTAGCAGACCTTCACTTCTACAACAACATACAACTGTCAGACAGCAGACCTTCACTTCTACAACAACATACAACTGTCAGATAGCAGACCTTCACTTCTACAACATACAACTGTCAAATAGCAGACCTTCACTTCTACAACAACATACAACTGTCAGATAGCAGACCTTCACTTCTACAACATACAACTGTCAGACAGCATACCTTCATTTCTACAACATACAACTGTCAGATAGCAGACCTTCACTTCTACAACATACAACTGTCAAATAGCAGACCTTCACTTCTACAACAACATACAACTGTCAGATAGCAGACCTTCACTTCTACAACATACAACTGTCAGATAGCAGACCTTCATTTCTACAACATACAACTGTCAGATAGCAGACCTTCACTTCTGCCGGCAACACAACCAATGAACTCTCCATCTTCCACGTCTTATCACATAAGATATAAAGAGGAAAACGGTAATGTGCATTGCTCAATAATGCACACAACTAGTGCCATGTTGACTATTCCAAGAGCACACCGATGCCCACTTAGAGTCACTAGGTGACAGCACACGGTCTTATTATCACTTTTAACAGCTAGCATAATTGCAAAATGACACGAGAAGAGATACAAAGTAACGCACTACGTGAATGTTGTAATCTGTACTCTCAATAAACTCTGGTTGCATAAGTCTTCAAAGTCAAAAGCCAGATAGCATTGTTTTTTGGTAGTTGGTGACAAGGCTTGGTCATTGTGTTTCGCAATTAAATCAATCCCGTCATCATATTTTGTAGCGTGCCAATGACGCCACAGAATGAGTGGACTGGGTCAGTAACAGTGAAGAGATTGGTAGTGTCTAAACTCATTAATGTTCAAATAAATTGATTATGCTTCGTATTTATTGCTACATGCCACTTATCTATATAGATGCATACAATCTATAGGTTATATTATATGCATACATACAGGAGACACATGCTATAATGGCCATGTGGCGATTCAGTCAAACTGGGCCTTCTAACTACAAGGTGCATCATCAAGCTGGTGCATGTATCTTAAAATTTTGTTCCTAGACGGCTTGCACCTCAGGCACCAAACTTTTAGGGACTTGGAAGAAACGCAGTTTATTTTTTAAAATTACTCATTGGTTAGGGGGTTTGTACACGCGCACACAAACGCATGCACACACACACACACACACGCTATCCTTGATTATAGTTAGATGTGTACATAACACAGGTCAGGCCAGAATGGGGGTTTTAAAGTAACTCCTTTAAAGCCAATGTCCGTTGCATGAATACATACAGCTGCATGCTATAAAATGTGTATGTGGATTGTATTGTTATCATATGTAATAGAATAGCACAAATTAAATATACATGAATTGCCCTTAGCAAACCAACACAGCAGTGTTCTACTCTATTTCACCATCACTGGCTCGGGTTAACTGCCTGAGGCCTCCTCTGTGTGTACTTATATTCAGGGAAAAAGTTCTCATTTGATATATTTACCTTAAACATGCAAATGCCATGATTGGCCATCAATATGCGCATGCTTGTGCATCTAATAATACACCAACACATACGCTGTTATTGACAGCCAATCACACGTGTGGCGTGTGTGGTTGGTTCGTGTAATTTTTTGCGTCAAAATAATCGTAGTGAGGCGGCAGTCATGATTATGTGGTACATGGTCCTCTTGTTTCATTTTGCATGGGCGGGACCTACCACCAGGCAGTTACATGGTTAATTATGATGACAATGGGTAAAAACAAATACAGCTGTATAATTGTTGTGGTTTGTACAGCAAAGGACGTACAGTAATAGCATTGATGCTTTAAGCAGATCGCGTGCAGTCTGCTTAGTTTTGACACCTGATTGCACAGATCATGTTACAGTTTACTATTCTAACTGTTATTATAGGTAGTATATCCAAACATTTTATATTGAATTATTCTGGGTTATTTTGGGAATGTTGTATATCTTATTATGCGTGATGGAGAGATGTCATACATTGTTAACATAACAAATATAAGTTGGTCTGCATAAGCAGCATCTGGGAATATATATAAATCTAGTATAAAAACAGGTTCTAGATGTTTGGGAGGAGTATTCCAAGAATCTGCTAAATCTCAGGTAACGAAAATATTCAGTAAGAAAGATGACATTTGGGAGGCAGTTGGAATGGAAGAACTCTGTTGAAAAAATGGTGAATATAGACTAGTGGGAATCTAGGCGCTGGCCAGGCTGTTTACATGTGCTTCACAGGAGAGATACCAGCAGAGTGGTGAAGATGAGTGATAGTGCTGATAGGGAAAGGAAAGGCGATATCCAGGGAGGTACAGAGGCACCACATCACTCATGCTTACAGAACTAATCCCTTAAATTGCTTGATACTATCTGCTAGAGTGAGGGAGAGAATAGATTGTGGATTATTTGTGATCAGAATTTTTTTAATATATCATGAAACGATGAAGCATTTAGTTTTGTAGACATAGAAAAAGTGTTCGACACGAGAACTTGCCAAGAGAACTTGCATTTGTAGTCATGAGAAGGATGGAGGTAGAAGTAAGACTGGTGAATGAAATGTACAAGGAGATAACAGCGGTGGCACAAGATTCAAAGGAGAAACATCGGAACAGTTTGGAGCAGGACTTAGACAGGGAAGTGCCTTGTGTCCACTGTGTTTTTGGTATGGTGATAAATCTGGTCAGTGGAAAGGTGTTGGAACAGTAAGAACTGAAGATACTGTTTGCAGATGACCTATGTAGGTAGGAAGCAAGGAGAAACTGCAAACAAACACTGCAAGAATAGAGTAACATCTTGAAAACATGGTCTAACAAAGAAAGTTGAGAAGACGGACGTAGACAGGTGAACTGTGGGTGTATCTGCATATCGTTATTGATGGGAAGACAGGTACAGAGTAGACAGGTACAGGAGTAACAGCATGGCGCAGGGAGAAGGTATCACATGGGACAAGGAGAAGGACCAGTGAAAGGGAGGGTTGGAAGCCTGCGTGGCACCAGCTTGTGTCTATAGGTTAGGGACACTGGCACTGTCATCAACAGGAGAAACTCCTGATAACAGCTGGGTTTGGAGAAAGTGAGACAAATGACAGAGGGAAGATGTGAGAAATATTGTGTTTGACAAGTAGCAATAAGAAAGACTAATAATGATGTAGAAAAATCAGAGTCAATATCAACAGACAAGACCAATGAGGGTTGTTTTAATTTGAAAACACTGACACCATATTTGTCAATCTCCAACATGTTGTGCTATATAAAACTGTGTAATGCATGGTTAGAACAGAAATACATAACAATGATACTAGTATCAAACATCAGTCCAGCTGCATAACTCAAAGCTGACTATATCACATCATCTGCCAAATTACTATTTTGTTATCATTGGCTTGCATGGCAGTAGTTATGCCATGCTATCTCAACTAAAATGTGTATCAGTTTTGTTTCTCAATATAACAAATTATTCCAGACTTTAGGCATTCCCAAAGAATTAGATTACCGGGGTAATAGTTTTAAATCTTCAAGTCAGCACTGTTTACACCATGACATGGGATCTCTTTAATTGCAGAGCCATTGATATTGCATGGGAAGTCTGGTAAATTACATTAGACTATTGTTTGTTGATTCCCTAAGTTCTTGTGTTATGAAATGGTCTGCATTCTGGTATGCAAGCAAGACTAATCATTCTACAGTTCTTGAAGTAAAAACATTGTAAAGCTGTAAGTTCAAATCACTCGGGACTTAGTTAATATTTTACGAGTAAACACATATATGTACACAGCTACCTACATACACGCGTATACAAGATAAATCACTTTGGTTTAAAATTAGTTAACCCATTCAGACGGTCAGATAAAACAATTGTAAAATTAGCCTAGTAAAGAGAACAATGTTAAAAGGCATAAAGTGATCACACGTAAGTCCTAACAGCCTAACTAATGATTGCAAATTTAAAATACTGTGCATAAATGTCAACAGATAATACTATCAGGGTGCAACAAAGGAACGGAACACCATGTCAGTGACATAACAATGAAACTAATGACCAAGGGCGCAGTAAACACCCTTCTTTTCACACTGGACAAGCTTAGTATATTTAAAAAACAACTTGCCTAACAGTCGAATAAATTATTTCCACATATGCTGGTCCTCTGATGTTACAGAATTATATAGTAATTCATATTATAATTTTATTTACGTATTATGCAAGTAATAGAAGGTTGATATTGTACATTTGTGCGAATAAAACAAGACATGCGATTAAATATCGTGTTGTAGACGCCATACGATTAATCAATACCACTGAACCTCCTTTAGTTTCCCCAATTGAACCCAGTTCATCAATCCGACATGCGACACACATGCAATTTCCTTAACAAGTGCAACCTGGTTATATACAAATCTAGATGGCAGCAACACGATACTCTATAAGAACATCTGGCACCGGTAGTCTTAGGAATCTTCTGCGATGGCGTATCAGCAATACACGACACACAGACATACACACACACACATGCTAACAGACATACTGTAATGGCGGCATGTATTCGGACAATGTATGCTTTTGGACACCTTTCTTCCTCTCTAATCATTCAGTGATACAGGAGGTAACTGTAACTGTTCATACCAAGGTCATGAAACTGGGATACAGCGTTTCTGAGAATTATTTTAATGCACTGTATGTTTTCAGACAGCTGATAATTTAATTATTTTTAAGGGTCCCAATACTTACAGCCATGTCAACCTGGGTACGTATAACAACATCATTATGATTTATTAGGCATGAGCTGTATACATGACAAGCAGCACAATATCTCACAGCATTAGCTTCATGGTCGTCAAACAGAAATAGAGTATTGATAACAGTCGACAGTAACACTAACAGTGGTGCCATGCCTCAGTGTCACAAGGTCGCAATCACACGTTGCCTAATGTTTCTTAGAGCTGCAACAGAGCTGTTAGAGGCAACTTGTACTTCATTTGTCCTCAACGGGAGCACCTCCAAACTGTGACTGTCTCTGGTATATGACATAAGAGGTGACTATGATATTCACCAAATCACAGTCTCTCATCCTTATCCTTGCACCGTCCTTCTTGCGAAGTTGCTGGTCCTGTTCTGCACTGAAGGAATAATCCCTTATATACAATTCTCCAAATTCTCCTAATGGTGTTACTCCTGGTAAAACAGTCCACAATCTCTAATGGCGTTACTCCTGGTAAAACAGTCGATGTCTCCCAGTAACTTCGCTGATGTTGTCTCTAGATTCCCAACCATTAACTGTCGTCATCAGACTTCTGGTCCCACTTCGTCTCGTTCACCGACGTGTGAGCCGAATGTGACGTGGCGTCATCTCGTGTCTCGTAATGCGCAACAATCCGTTCGTACACGAGGAAGACGATACACACGTTTGGCGTAACGTGAAGTAGGTACGGGCCCAACCCCTTGTAGAAGCCACGCATACCCTCAAACCTACACAGAAAAGTGGGTTAGGCAAACAAGGAAGTTCTACTCAGAAGTGGCCATTTTAATTAATTCCTGCTTTATCAGGAGACCCACGATTGCAACAAGGCTACGATTTACTTAGCAGGTTCCACTACGCAGGGAAGGTGTTAACAAGGTCAGCGTGCAGAGAAAACAACACAGCTCGTAAGAACAACGAAACAGACAATTTCACGTCGAAACGGTGCCGGGTGTACTTTATAAAGAAACATCTTCCGTAAGTTGGCTGCTATATTTGTACATGTACCGCCAACTTCTGAACATAGAACTTCAGTGTGCCCAACCACTCTCCTGTGTTGGTGGTCTGGCAGCCATTCCTACTGAGCCAACCCTCACAGTCTTCCCATAGACACTCGCCAATAGCACGTGTCAATCACAACTTTGCCTCTTTATAGTACAATTTTATTTACAGATTAGTTACAGGGAGGTGTCCCATTTGTTTTACTGTAAAATCATGTTTCACAATGTAAACTACACCTGCTATGACAAACTGACCACCCAAATGTTACACAATGTAAACTACATCTGCTATAACAAACTGACCACCTGAATGTTACATAGTGTAAACTACATCTGTTATAACAAACTGACCACCCAAATGTTACAGAGTAAACTACATCTGCTATGACAAACTGACCACCCAAATGTTACACGATGTAAACTACATCTGCTATAACATACTGACCACCCAAATGTTACACAATGTAAACTACATCTGCTATAACAAACTGACCACCCGAAAGTTACACAATGCAAACTACATCTGCTATAACAAACTGACCACCCGAAAGTTACACAATGCAAACTACATCTGCTATAACAAACTGACCACCCAAAAGTTACACAATGTACACTACATCTGCTATAACAAACTGACCACCCGAAAGTTACACAATGTAAACTACATCTGCTATAACAAACTGACCACCCGAAAGTTACACAATGCAAACTACATCTGCTATAACAAACTGACCACCCGAAAGTTACACAATATAAACTAAATCTGCTATAACAAACTGACCACCCGAAAGTTACACAATGTAAACTACATCTGCTATAACAAACTGACCACCCGAAAGTTACACAATGCAAACTACATCTGCTATAACAAACTGACCACCCGAAAGTTACACAATGTAAACTACATCTGCTATAACAAACTGACCACCCGAAAGTTACACAATGCAAACTACATCTGCTATAACAAACTGACCACCCAAAAGTTACACAATGCAAACTACATCTGCTATAACAAACTGACCACCCGAAAGTTACACAATGCAAACTACATCTGCTATAACAAACAGACCACCCGAAAGTTACACAATGCAAACTACATCTGCTATAACAAACTGACCACCCGAAAGTTACACAATGCAAACTACATCTGCTATAACAAACTGACCACCCGAAAGTTACACAATGCAAACTACATCTGCTATAACAAACTGACCACCAGAAAGTTACACAATGCAAACTACATCTGCTATAACAAACTGACCACCCGAAAGTTACACAATGCAAACTACATCTGCTATAACAAACTGACCACCCGAAAGTTACACAATGCAAACTACATCTGCTATAACAAACTGACCACCCAAAAGTTACACAATGTAAACTACATCTGCTATAACAAACTGACCACCCGAAAGTTACACAATGCAAACTACATCTGCTATAACAAACTGACCACCCGAAAGTTACACAATGCAAACTAAATCTGCTATAACAAACTGACCACCCAAAAGTTACACAATGTAAACTACATCTGCTATAACAAACTGACCACCCGAAAGTTACACAATGCAAACTAAATCTGCTATAACAAACTGACCACCCGAAAGTTACACAATGCAAACTACATCTGCTATAACAAACTGACCACCCGAAAGTTACACAATGCAAACTAAATCTGCTATAACAAACTGACCACCCGAAAGTTACACAATGCAAACTACATCTGCTATAACAAACTGACCACCCGAAAGTTACACAATGTAAACTACATCTGCTATAACAAACTGACCACCCGAAAGTTACACAATGCAAACTACATCTGCTATAACAAACTGACCACCCGAAAGTTACACAATGCAAACTACATCTGCTATAACAAACTGACCACCCAAAAGTTACACAATGCAAACTACATCTGCTATAACAAACTGACCACCCAAAAGTTACACAATGCAAACTATATCTGCTATAACAAACTGACCACCCGAAAGTTACACAATGCAAACTACATCTGCTATAACAAACTGACCACCCGAAAGTTACACAATATAAACTAAATCTGCTATAACAAACTGACCATCCGAAAGTTACACAATGTAAACTACATCTGCTATAACAAATTGACCACCCGAAAGTTACACAATGCAAACTACATCTGCTATAACAAACTGACCACCCGAAAGTTACACAATGTAAACTACATCTGCTATAACAAACTGACCACCCGAAAGTTACACAATATAAACTACATCTGCTATAACAAACTGACCACCCGAAAGTTACACAATGTAAACTACATCTGCTATAACAAACTGACCACCCGAAAGTTACACAATTCAAACTACATCTGCTATAACAAACTGACCACCCGAAAGTTACACAATTCAAACTACATCTGCTATAACAAACTGACCACCCGAAAGTTACACAATGCAAACTACATCTGCTATAACAAACTGACCACCCGAAAGTTACACAATGTAAACTACATCTGCTATAACAAACTGACCACCCGAAAGTTACACAATGTAAACTACATCTGCTATAACAAACTGACCACCCGAAAGTTACACAATGTAAACTACATCTGCTATAACAAACTGACCACCCGAAAGTTACACAATGTAAACTACATCTGCTATAACAAACTGACCATCCGAAAGTTACACAATGTAAACTACATCTGCTATAACAAACTGACCACCCAAAAGTTCCACAATGCAAACTACATCTGCTATAACAAACTGACCACCCGAAAGTTACACAATGTAAACTACATCTGCTATAACAAACTGACCACCCGAAAGTTACACAATATAAACTAAATCTGCTATAACAAACTGACCATCCGAAAGTTACACAATGCAAACTACATCTGCTATAACAAACTGACCACCCGAAAGTTACACAATGCAAACTACATCTGCTATAACAAACTGACCACCCGAAAGTTACACAATGCAAACTACATCTGCTATAACAAACTGACCACCCGAAAGTTACACAATGCAAACTACATCTGCTATAACAAACTGACCATCCGAAAGTTACACAATGCAAACTACATCTGCTATAACAAACTGACCACCCGAAAGTTACACAATGTAAACTACATCTGCTATAACAAACTGACCACCCGAAAGTTACACAATTCAAACTACATCTGCTATAACAAACTGACCACCCGAAAGTTACACAATGTAAACTACATCTGCTATAACAAACTGACCACCCGAAAGTTACACAATGTAAACTACATCTGCTATAACAAACTGACCACCCGAAAGTTACACAATGTAAACTACATCTGCTATAACAAACTGACCACCCGAAAGTTACACAATGCAAACTACATCTGCTATAACAAACTGACCACCCGAAAGTTACACAATGTAAACTACATCTGCTATAACAAACTGACCACCCAAAAGTTACACAATGCAAACTACATCTGCTATAACAAACTGACCACCCGAAAGTTACACAATGTAAACTACATCTGCTATAACAAACTGACCACCCGAAAGTTACACAATTCAAACTACATCTGCTATAACAAACTGACCACCCGAAAGTTACACAATTCAAACTACATCTGCTATAACAAACTGACCACCCGAAAGTTACACAATTCAAACTACATCTGCTATAACAAACTGACCACCCGAAAGTTACACAATTCAAACTACATCTGCTATACCATATTGACCATCCAAATATGTTTTAATTAACAATTTGTTGTTGTTGAAATTATACTGTACAATACGATTTTACAATAAAAGCAAACAGAAAACCTCCCTTTCAAAAGTCATACCTATTTAGCCGAGTAACATCACTGTTATTAAGGATGCTATAAACAAATTAATGTATACAAAATGGCACCAATCAGCATGCTGGAAGTGTAAAAATGTAATGGTATGTTCTTATATAGTGTCTTTATAACTGCTGAAAGCAAGTTACATTTTACCCTGATGGTATTTGGTGGGAAGTATTTATTTTATTAATGATACAAAAATATAATACAAACTGATTGATGTGTTCAAGAAACCAGATATTTTGCAGCAGCTTTGCAAATATGCAGAAATGGAAGCTGCATTTGTTTGGAAAAAATTCTACCACCTGAACAGATCAACAAAAAGATTGGGAAAATTTACATGAAGAACAATGTCAGTCATAGTATTAACATTTTGATACAGGCATTACAACTACTGGTATATTCTCATTTGGTACATGGCAAAATTTGCAGACGGTGAGAGTTGGCTCAGCACTGTTCAAGCAAACAAACAAGCCAGCAACAGTAACACAAGTTCTGTGTGAAACATCAACAACATTCTACCAAGCAGAAATACTGTGTCAGTTATTAACAAACTATTGCTCTATAGTAAACAGTGCAAAGAGCAAATATGATATAACTGTGTTAAGTGCTAACACTAGAACTAAAACAAGAGATGAGCTACTGTTAAACAGGTTTGTCTAGAGAAAGAATGCGTCTTTATTTACACTGTAGTGCAACATAATATTTTGGGTATATATAGAGGACATGTAATCTGGATGCAAGAAGGAAGTACAGTTTATACTTTACAAAGATGTGTTATTTGGAATCTGTATGTACTGTTTAGCATCAGTTTTGTTTACAAGGGTGTATTGTTTACAAGGGTGTATTGTTTACAAGGGTGTATTGTTTAGGTTCTAACAAATGTGTAGTTGAGATTCTACAAGTATGGTTTAGGTTCTTAGCAGAAATGTGGTTTAGGTTCTTAGCAGAAATGTGGTTTACGATTAGTAGTGCATTGTAGGTTAGATACAGCAAAGAGGTTCAAGAATAGTAGTTCTGTTGATGCTGATAATGGGCGGGGCTCATCAGCTAACAAGTACAAAAAACATGTAGCGTGTCGTATGGTTCAGACCATTGCATGGTGAGGGACTGGCAATTTTCAGCGATCCAAAATGGCTTCCAAACAAGCCAATACCTATTACCTACCTGACCCAACTGATGTGACATGTTACCAACGCATCACCCACCAGGCTACCCAGTTCTGATAGCCACAGTAACGGCAAAGTTCATTAATACATGTTCCACTCAACAGGTGGTGCTACTGTATAAATGTACACCCCCGCGATTCATGGTGACAACCACACCACACCACACCACCCATACATAACGCTACACATTTTCTGCGACTTCCCAGACTTATGCAACCACAGCACAGTTTCGGCTGTGAAGAGACTGGGTCTACCCACCTCCAGGTCTGTCTGAGGACGTCGGTGAGGCCGCTGTAGTGGCGGTGCTGGTCCTGCAGGCGAGACCGAACCACCTGGTACGGGTATGTCAGGCCCGCAGCAAATATCTTGGAGAGCGCTGCGAACGACAGATACTCTAAGGTGCTCTGGAAGCAGACATGTCAATGAATGATTACCATGCGGTTCATGATGACTGTATGCATATTTAATTTTTTATTATTATTTTTACTATTATATACATCAACTATATAACTACATGTATTTCAATATTATATATCATTTAGGGCACCCAGCTGCTTCAACTAGTTTAGGTTTTACTGATGTCCTGGCATCCATTGTTACTACCGGGGGGTACATGTACTTTGTCTTATTTATGCCAAATAAAACCAATTTAAATTTTATGGCGGATACTCTAACATGCTCTGTAGACAGAGCATGTTAGAGTATGAACATATGAACAATAAGCATGTGGACGACCAGTTAGATCTTTTACAAGCAAAAGGAACCACCAGTATTTTTGTTGTAACTAATCATACCTTTCACAGTGAAACAAACTTAGATAATTATTAGTAAAGTTTTGACATTATTTTGACACACATAAACAAACTGGTCAAATAAACACTAAACATTAACACTCGGCATCACAGATGTCACGGCAGCTATACTCACAAACACTAAACATTAACACTCGGCATCACAGATGTCACGGCAGCTATACTCACAAACACTAAACATTAACATTCGACATCACAGATGTCATGGCAGCTATACTCACAAACACTAAACATTAACACTCGGCATCACAGATGTCACGGCAGCTATACTCATAAACACTAAACATTAACACTCGGCATCACAGATGTCACGGCAGCTATACTCACAAACACTAAACATTAACACTCTGCATCACAGATGTCACGGCAGCTATACTCACAAACACTAAACATTAACACTCTGCATCACAGATGTCACGGCAGCTATACTCATAAACACTAAACATTAACACTCGACATCACAGATGTCACGGCAGCTATACTCACAAACACTAAACATTAACACTCGGCATCACAGATGTCACGGCAGCTATACTCACAAACACTAAACATTAACACTCGGCATCATAGATGTCACGGCAGCTAATACTAACAAACACTAAACATTAACACTCGGCATCACAGATGTCATGGCAGCTATACTCACAAACACTAAACATTAACACTCGGCATCACAGATGTCACGGCAGCTATACTCACAAACACTAAACATTAACACTCGGCATCACAGATGTCATGGCAGCTATACTCACAAACACTAAACATTAACACTCGGCATCATAGATGTCACGGCAGCTATACTCACAAACTTTAAACATTAACACTCGGCATAACAGATGTCATGGCAGCTATACTCACAAACTCTAAACAGTAACACTCGGCATAAAAGATGTCACGGCAGCTATACTCACAAACACTAAACATTAACATTCGGCATCACAGAAGTCACGGCAGCTATACTCACAAACTTTGTGTTGATCGGACGTTCCTTGAAGCCATTATACATCTTCTTCAGTTCCTCGTAGGCCATGAACTGCAGTGCACCATGGGATACGCCAAAGAGTCCGGGAGTGAAACCCTGCAACAAGTCACATGATCAAGTGTAAGTACAGGATGCTATGGTTGTCTCTATTTCACATGGGACATGCCAAAGAGACCTGGATAAATAAAATTAAAAAATGTCAGTGTAAAGTAAATGTAACAACAAAGGATAAATGAGAAGTAAAACTGTGAGAATATACACATATCATACGTACTTGTACACAAATTTTAAATTGACAACTTTTACTCCTCCTTCTCTTCATTGTAATTTTCAATCAGCTTAATCCCGAGATGCAAACCTCCTAGGATGAGAACATTAACACTACCCACACAAACAAGAACGATATTCGTTCTATTAAGCATACCTGCCATAATTAGTGTGCACCCCATGTTAGCAGTCTGACAACGTGATAATAATCTCCAATGCTAACCTTGACTGCTGAATCTATTATTATAATTTAATTTCTACAAATGTCACATTAAATTCAAAGCTCAGTGATGAAAAATATCAAAAGGTCCATCTATATCATCCGACTTTACAGTGTTCTGGCATCCTGTTGTTCATACGTGATATTATAAATCACTTGCCAGTCCTGTCTGCTGAGATGGCTGCACCCAGGAACCAAAGAAAATGGGTGTATGCCTCTGTATGTTTATTAACTGACATATTTCCAAGTCTGAAGTATTTGTTAAGCACATTGCACGCTCAATAGAACGAATATGGTAGTTCGATAGTTAAGATTTAATTTTGCGAACGTGTTACCTTGTAGAGACCACGCACTCCCTCGTACTTGTGAATCTTGTAGATGCAGTCCAGGGTGCCATTGTACTGTACAACAGTGGGGTTGTGGTGCTTGAGGGAGGGAGTAATCATCCCATGGTCGTATTGCAGACAGAGTCGTGTCTTCGCCACCCACACTGGGTTAGTGATGACAAGAGTTGCGACTCCTGCAAACACCCCCAGAATGCAACTGTTTCAGCGATCGTCTCATGAGTTTGCAAACTCAAAAGACGTTATGCGTTTAGCGCTGGTTCAACTCACCCTCTTCACATCAAAAGGTCATGTAGGACTTGCAAGTTTTATTATCCAAAATTGCTATCAGAGTAAATCCGCATTAACATGTTTCATTTGTTAGGTGATGCTTCTGCAACAATTTAGTTTCTTGCAATATGTGGTGACAACAACAAAATTCACAGAATGCTTAACATATTTTAGGACTTATGCAACCACCCATAAGGAACCAAGTGCTGCACTCACTGTTTATATAAATATAATATTATACTGCTTTATGTGTCAGCCAATTCACCAAACCCCGATAATTTAGGGTTATTTCCAGTGTCTGAAGTAAAGGACACCATTCAACATAACATGGTTCGTTGTCACCGTGAGTTACCATGGGGATTTTTAGATCATCCCGTCAAACTGATTCTCTGAACACAACTATCCTTGCAATCACTTACTGAACATTTCTTACGTATAACGATCACAACTTTTCAACGTAATTTCCAAGGTTTAATTTCAATTAAATGACCATCATGCCTGGGTAATGTCTGAAAATATCCAACAAATAATGAATTTAGGAAGATGTTTCCCCAAGACAAGTAACAGATTGTAGTGAAATAGTTTCCTAGGTAATAAGAATGTGGGATCAGAGTGAGACAGTCATGCAGCAACTATTACTTCCTCTGGACACAATTTATTCTAAACAATTAACATAATTATGTGCTGATGACCTATGCATAAAACAATTATTGTTTTAAAACCCATAGACAATGCTCTAAACATCTCATGACATACTGAATGAGTGCATTGAGAAATATAGAATTCTGCCCAGCATCACCTGGCACAAAGTCCAGGAATGCTGCTGTGTCAGTCACTGCCACTGACCAGTACAAACAGGTTCCTGTCTCGTGTCATGTAACCCACCTGCAGCTGCAGCGGCCAGCATGTGATGGCCGGGACCAAGGACGTTGGACTGTGCTACCTCCTGCATGCGCGTCTTGGCCGAGTTGTAGCTGCAACAAGATGGGCAGCAGTCAGTCACTCAGTTACTCAACTCTCTCACTCAACTCTTCAACCCACCCACCTAACTTTGGATCAGTTGAGGTGTCAGTTTCCACTTGCTTCTTTGTACTATGTTCATTTGCATCCTTAAACAATTTGTCTCTGATCTACCCATTGGCAGTTTTTTTCTTTTCAGAAAACACAATAGTCATATACAAAAATTCTGATGTATAGGTCTAGATTACCTTTTCTCATACCTGAGAGAACTGATCAACTCTCCAGATGGTGTAAAAGCAAACAAACTGAAGATATTTGCATGCGATCCACAAACATTTGATTTGCACAATCAAATGTGAATCAAATGCATGCATAATTCTTTGAATAATTATTATTGTTAGATTCACTTTCACAAGTCCACATCATGCCATTGGAAACAGTGCCCTGTAGTGAGCAGTATCCTCAGCAGATTATGGAATCATTGTCTGACTTGTGAATCGACTTTCACAATGTGTTCTTTGAAAAAGTACTCTGCAGTGAGCAGATCAAGGAATCATTGTCTGACCTGTGAATCGCCTTTCACAATGTGTTCTTTAAAAAAGTACTCTGCAGTGAGCAGATCAAGGAATCATTGTCTGACCTGTGAAATTGTGAATCTTTCAACATGCACTATATAAGAAAGCTGCCACATGTCAGCCTTGAATCAGAGTTTTGTCATTGAGGTGATCATCACGCCAAATCCAAAGCGTTCTCCTGTTTATGATTACTATGACGTGGTTGGTGCCGTCAATGAAGATGGCAGTTTCACAGCACAGTGCAAAAACTGCCTAATGAAGATGAAAGGCTCTATCAAACCCACCACCAATCTTCAGAATCATATCAAGGTAAGAATGATTATGTAATATTAAAATCAGTTGGCAACAAGCCGGTTCAGTACTCCTATTGACTGGACCAGTGGTCAACACTGGTCAATGGCAGAGCTGTTATGACAGCTTCAGAGAATACCTGTTTAATGAAACAATGCAAACAATTGACTGGTGTGGGTTGTGTTGGCACTGTTGGGATGACAGCTCATTAGGAGTAAACATTAGCAAACCAGCCCTAAATATTTACAGCCAGAGAGAGAGAGAGTGATTAGTGGTACATAGTGCATACTACATTGGTAGCTGTAATTATCCACAAGGTTATCATCCCAGCCACCACCAGAGGACAGTCTACTGTCTTGGGTTCCCCTTCCATTCTGGCTGACCTGAATGACTCGCCTTTCATTCCCTGCCATAGTTCGCAGTAAACTGTCAATTGACTATTCCTCACTTCCATTTCCAAATGCCAAAATGTTATATTTTTCTAACTAATGACTGTTGGCCAGCAAGAATCACCACTTGATGACATGGTGTGTGTGTACATGCGTGCATGACGTGTGTGCAAGTACGTCTGTTACTCCAATTCAGTGCCGGTACGTAACAAAGTACATTTACTTAAGATTTGTTTAATGTATTTGTAACAAAGTACATTTTTCTGGAATTACTTTTACTTGTAACAAAGTATATTATCTGTACTTTTTACTTTCCACTTCAATATTGTTTGTTACATTTAATGTTATAACTGCAGCGATGAAGCAGTCACATGTGGCTTTTAGGGTCTCCCGGATTCACCAGGAATCTCCTGGAAATCTGCAATAAGTCTGAGCCTGAGCTAATTCTCAAAAATGGGGACACCAGGCCAAGGCCACTTGGACAACAAGGGGGGTTGTTTAAATCAAGCCAACTAGACAACAACACCTGCCTAACTATAATCTTCTTGGGTCCTGCCCGTAGTTGACATTGCATATAAGCTTTAGACTGATAAGACAAGCACCATAAACGGGTTCCCTATGAATGCATATGCCTAGCTAGAACATAACATTATTTGACTTTTTCTTCTTTCTACCATACTTATAAAACCAACATTTTAGTTTATTTGTCCATATGTAATTTGTTTAACGTAACATTAAATATATGTTAACATGCAGTTATGTGCTATTGATTTAAGAGCACACGTGCAATGCATTTGGAAACAAAGCTGATCGGTGAACATTTTCATAATGTGAAATACTCTAATTTATGCGACACCCTTTTTGGGGAGTTACTTTTACTTAGCTACTTATTGGAGTACTTGTTCCAGCACTGCTCCAGACATAGAAAATAAATATTTCAATTGCTTGATTGATTGGTCTCGGCTTAATTTAGTTATTTGTCTATATTGTTGCAGAACAAACACCCATTTGTACTGTTACCGTTAGGCTCTACACCAAACAGAGCATCGACAAGCCTACAAGTTCAACCCACAGTCGCCGATTTCACTACGTTCACGAAGAAGGGAGCTAGCGAAACTCGTTGATAGAAGATCGAAGGGACTATGTCCACCACTCTGACTCTGAGGTGACACTAGTTTACAACGAATAATGCATTCAACATGGGAGTGACCCACTAGCATATTGGAGAGAGACAACGAACACAGGTTTCCTGGGTTGGCAGCTATGAGCCGTCGATTGCCGTGTATCCCAGCATCCTCTTCATCCTCTGTCCCCATGGAAAGGATCTTCAGCACAGCAGGGAAGATAATGCGTCCTGATCGTGCCAGGCTGGGCAACAAGCTGTTTGAGCAACTGATGTTTGTGAAGTGCAATGCCTATCTCCTGTGAGGCCTATCTCCTGTGAGGCCTATCTCCTGTGAGGCCTATCTCCTGTGAGGTGTGAACTGTCGTTTTTTGTATGGGACAGTGGATTTCCACTATTTCTCAGTCATACCTTAAAAAAACTGCATTGGGTCACAATAATTTTGGGACTTATGTGTCAATGCTATGCCATGGTGCAACAAAAACGCATTTTGCCAGGAAGCTTTAGTCATATTAATTAAGATGGTGTTATGTATGGGACATTTTGTATTTTTCATAAAATAGAGCACCACCTTCTGCATTATGCAGTGGGACTTAGTGGTTACAATGATCATGTACTACTGTATTTATTAAATATGTTAATAAAATATTTATATACTTTACGTTGTTTCTCCAAATAAAACAAAATGTTAATATAAAACCAACACATCTGAAATTAATTCAAATGCATTTGCAAATGTGTAACCAAAACATTTGCATGCCACCCTAGAACAGTTGCATTTGAATGCGTTCCTGGAAAATGGCATTTACATTTAAATCAAGTGAAACATTTGCATTCAAATGTGTTGATATATATTTGTTAACAAGCATGAACTTTGAAGGTCTTTTACTATAATATAATTATAGTATAATTTGAATAAATTATTTTTCATACAGATCCATCACATATTAGACTTCAATTAACCAATAACTTAAATGAATATAATTTCTCCACAAGAAGCATTATACTTGTACTCACAAGAGGAAGTAGAATCCCCATGCCATCCCAGCACCCCACACATTGGGCACAAGTCCCTTGTAGAGTCCCCGCACCCCCTCCTGGGCTCGTATCCTCCGCACAGCGTCAAGGATTCCACTGTACTGGGGGCGGTGTCTGGCGACTGTCTGTCCCTCATTCACTGCAAGCACAAGTGACTGATATAACAGTTGCTATGTACAAAGATAAAAAAGGTAAGTTCTTACATAGCGCAGTATCCAGTCCTTAGGACTGTTCAAGGCACTTTACACTTCACTCCCTGGCAAACCTGTTCAATCAAACACCATCTTGACTTCTCTGGGAAGCATTCATCCATGCTGTTATTAATGCATGAAGACTACTTGTACATACATATTCACCACTGTCTATAAGCTGAATGAATTGAAGCAACGTAGAGTGAACAAAGTTGTCAAGGCTCGACACAGCAACACAGGATTTGAACCCGGGTTCTCTCGACTGAGAGTCTGATGCTCCAGCCACTGCACCCTACAAGTGACAAACACTGATATAAACTAGCCACAAAAAGAAACTGTGCATAGGAAGAAATGCTCCGAAATGTAATGTAATGTAATGGATTGATTTTGCTCAATGTCGATTAACATGAAACAGGGACATGTAGACTATACCATAACATGACTTTCATTGGAAAGTTACATAATACAAGGTCAGGCAATGCCATTGTGGGAAAACAAAGAAAATGCTCCTGTAGGGTCTTACATAACAGGCATGATTACATAAGGCAGACGTTTGGAGAGCTGCTGGTACACCCAACTGGAAAAACACACAAAGCACAAAGTAAAGCTGACAGTGCACAACGGGTACCATGACAAGATTGAGTCTTGGTGAACGGGGACCATGACAAGATTGAGTCTTGGTGAAAGCTGTGATGCCATTCTTGATCAATGACTCCAGAGCTCTACATAATGGCGGAATGTATGGCCCAGAAGACTATGGCCAAGTTTTACAGTTTTAATCATAGCACAGATCTATACCCACTGACATGTTGTCAACACTGGGGTCAGAGGTCACTCACAACATGACTAGTAAAGAATGCAGTTGCTCTGTTGTGGCACAATCACTTGACCTATGTCAATATAGCATGTGGCCAGCTGCCATTCTAATCAGATCAACAATGACTGTGCAAACTATGGTCACTATGCACCAGTCTCCAACAACCCACATATTACATGGACCTGTTATTGACATCAAACAACCACATAGATGTGGACTGTTAGCACTGTTGACAGTCAGGCTCTTAATTGCATCATGGCTTCATGGATGTGTACAGATGGTGACAACAGGGGACTATATTTCAAGAATAGAGCGCTGGTCTAGCAGTTAATCCACTGAACTGTTGATGATCAAGGAGACAGGGGGTTTATCTCATGCCTGTCCTTTTGAAACCTGGGGAAATTTTGTTCACCCCACACTGCCTTTAGCCTTCAAAAGACAGAGAAAGCTGCTGGTCCCTTCTGCCTTGTGTCTGCCGCAGGGGAAAAAAAAAAAACCACACGGGGGAGAGTAAAGGTATATCCTGTTATCAATGAATTCACAGCGATGGTGAATTATATACAACAGAGTGCCAACAAGCATGAGAGAACAATCAATAGAAGACAAAACTTGACAAGTTTATTAACAACAATAGACTCTTGTATTACAAAACCAAGTAACTAGATAGACATGGTTGACATTTAAGGATGTCGGGTGCAGAACAGCAACATGTTACGGGAGCCTCACCGGACAGACAGACTACCTCCTCCAGACAAATTCATTTTAAAATCATCTAGTCATCATAAACAAAACATCCATGTACATTGGTTATGAAATTATTCCAGTTTTGTCATGCCTGGATCATTCAGTTGTATATATCGGTTACTTCTGTTGGTTATTATTTTATTGTTTAACATTTATTGATATCAATACAAGTATGATGACAATGACAATTACTAAAGATGAGAAAGAATGTAAGTGAACCAAACATGAACAAATCTAATCAACACATGAACATTTTTTATTTAAGAAGTTAGCTTGAATATAAAATGCCTACAAGGCTTAACCACTAATATTTACCAATCAGCATGATTTGCAAACATTCAGTGTGAGTTGCTTTTCATCAAAGTCATAGTTCAAGCAGACACCAAACATGATCCAGAAAGAGGTGGGTAGCTAAATAAGGACACTGCGATGTGACTAGCTATACACAGGCTACACCAGGTCAGTAGACTCCGGGTCAGTAGTACAGTCTGTATAAACATGTTTACTCTAAATAAGTGGCCACCATGTCAAACAGACACATTACAATTTACAGGGGAGACAGTTTACATAATTACACCCGGGTCATTCAAAGGACACCAGTATGAGGCTGCTTTCAATTGGGGGTTTTCAATTGGGATCGTTCAACCATGACACAAGAATTGGGATAGTATCTTGTGTCAGTGTTCTGTCCTTAACTGATTGTCCTTGAGGTGATAAATGTGTCACAGAAGTGGTGCACTTACAGCAGCTGTTGCTGTGGTAAATATAAAGACAACATGTGTGCAGCTACTAAAACATGTCTGTGAACAAAAATAACTAAAACCTAATTGTTCTGTTACATAATTATGATAATTTATACACTAAAAACCGAAGTAAAATTCTATTTGGCGATGTTAACATTTGTTCAATCAAATAATACGCTAAATAATAAATTATGATATAATAATCATACAGATAAATTGAATATGAATATCTAAGAGAAGGCTAAGATGTTGTATGCTAAAACTAGATATACAGGTATGTTCAAACTCATTTAATATCATACAAAATATGTTTCTTCCATAAATGAGACAATAAATTACCAGTATAATTACTTAATTTAAATTATAATTGTTTTTATAGATCGGATGTAGAATTATTTATAATTATGTTCCAATACACATATAGTTATTAAATTTAAAACAAACCAAAGAGAGGGTCCGTACACAATGACAGATAACAAATTCAAGGCTACTTCAAGACTAATGGAAGGAAAATTCAAGGTTATTTAAACAAGAATGAACTGGCACCAGACAGCTGACCAATACCTACAGGTGGTCAACAAAAGATGGAGTGACATCAAAATGTTGACAAATAACAGATCTGGGTTGACTGCCTGATAATCTATAGATGTATGAGCTGCTAAATGTACATATGTAACATCCATAGTATTTTCCATACCCATAAAAAGGAAGTCAATGAAGATCAATTTGACTGAACAGGAAGACCTGCATCATAAAAAGGAGTCCATGGGCATCTATTGTGCAATATAGGCTGATGGGCAGCAGAAGTGCTCCCCAGCCAGGGGGTGGCTACTGATGAACATAGGCTGCCAGGGTCATTGGGCAACTGTAGCCAACCACAGGACCATAGATTATGTAAAATAAGCAGATAAGGCAACCTGGGTCTCAGGCTGAGATCAGCAAGGCTACTAGCTACTAGTGAACAAAGGCTTAGTAGCCTAATCAAGGCTGCAAGCCTTAATTCAAGGATATCAAGACTTTGAACTGGGAGGGATATTCAAGGTTTTTAAGGCCCAGTAGACCTGGCAAAGAGCATTTGGGGGGGCATACCGGTACACATCCAAGAGTTAATAAAAACTAACCATCTTCTATTTGCAA
Source organism: Escarpia spicata (assembly GCA_963995525.1). Classification (NCBI taxonomy): domain Eukaryota; kingdom Metazoa; phylum Annelida; class Polychaeta; order Sabellida; family Siboglinidae; genus Escarpia; species Escarpia spicata. Next base: position 43,118,399 of record OZ023209.1, on the reverse strand, counting down.
AGTCTAGAATCAAGAATATTATGCCAGTAGCTTAGAAGAAAAAATAGCTGAACAAGCTTGTTGAAGATACAGAATTGAAATGGCATGGATTGACGGACAGTGCTATTCTGATAGGAAGCATGATGTTAAATTTCATCTCTCCAGTTTGCCAAACTGGGAACACTAGTCTAGTTTCCGTTATTCAGTAACCCATGTATGTCAGCTAATTAACAATTTGTTTAGTGTATTTAATAATATTTCTCTGGGGATTATGTTACTTTTGGTGAATTGATGCAAGTTGTTTTTATAGTATGTTGTGTGACTTTTATATTCACAGTTGGTTCAGCAGACCCAACAACGAACAATGATTTTCATCCCTAAATTTGCTTTTGTTTGTAAAAATGTTAGTCCACATGGTGTGTTATTAACTCATTCAAGCACAAATAAAAGTGTAACACATACAGAAAGAACAAGCATTCCTTAACCCAGTAAAAGGATTGTGTGAACATATTTGACTGGTTTCTCAATCTTGTCATGCCTCTAATCATAAAGGAAGACAAAAAGAATTGTAGTCAAAAATTTATCAAGCTCACATTTCTACTTTTCTCTTCTGTACACAGACAGGTGAACATCTTGAAGTGAATGATGCACGGAGCTTATTATTAATATTAGTGTACGATCACATGACAATAAGCTGTTATGTGTTTGGTCAGTGGGTTAAGTCAATGGCAATACATCATAGTGTTCTGTTGTTGAACTGGGCAGGGGGCGTGTACACTGAAGATGCATTGGGCTTGGGGCTCCTGATTCAATTTTCTAATCAGATAGATATATGACACCCTGTAGTAGTGCTCATCTTATCATCGAACTGGGACAACTAGCATCAGTTGCTGAACAAGCGTACACTTATGACAGAATTGTTACAACGTCCAAAGGCAGTCGCAAATTTTTATCTAGTCGTTTTGTCACAAGTGTACACTGGGTATTAGAATAGGTACTCTACAGCCTACCCTGACATAGTCATAGGTAGTCAGTGACAGTGTCACTGATAGTGTTGCATCATTCAATGCCATCATTAATGTTATAATGACATTATCTGGTTTCATAAATTTAGATACGGTGCCATTTTGGTTTGACTCGAGTCTAGCCTCTAGGTAGGGAGGTCAGACCAATTTACCTCCCCTTCTGACAACATGGGAGACAGGGGTCCCAGTTTAGTGGCCATAGTTTATTATCATGCATTCTACCTGCTGGTTTGTGATTTTTTTTATGTTGTAATAATGTCAATGTGTGTATCTGCGCTGAAAAAATATTTGTTGGCGGTGTTTATTAGCGGTAATGATTTTTTTACTCTCAGTGTCGTATTTTGGTTTTCTTGATTTACGCGTGCAGCCGTCTTGGATCACGTTGACAGGCCCCACCTATCAAACTGATTTGCGAGATTATGTTAATGAGTACATCCATATTGAAATGTGATGAAGAAAGAGGAAATTCAGAGGAAAATTAATCTGAAAATATCATTGTAATCCGTAGATAATTTTTTTTAGTAATTATGGATTTTAAATGGCCTATGTTTGACGATGTTTTTGAGTATTTAGTTAGTTGGTTTCAGCGGAAAGCATATGCCGAAGGGTAAAGAATTGTGTCAACGATAACGTGATTACAGTGATGGCTTACCAATTGATAGCACAAACATGCACAACGTCTGTTTATGGAACCCCCGTCTAAAATGATATTGCCATTTTACCTGCTTCCCTGTATGCGCGCAGTGCGTCATGGTATACAATGCACTCGTGACTCGGATAGCGATGTGATCGACAGCAGGTGACTGATTAATACTGCCAAGTACATATGCCTACACCTGAGTAATTCATTGCTGCCATGTTTAATGTAACTGATTTATGTTTATATTAATATATTATTAGTTTATTTATTGGTATTACTTTAGTTTAATTATACAACTGTTGAGCTATTTAGCATATACATAATATTGTGTGTTGGTTACATTATTACAATTTATTATAATTTATGTTTCAATTCATTTATTGTATTATTATGTTTATAAAATTTTGTATCGTTATAAATTATTTTGATGTAGGGCCTACTGTTTTTGTATTTGATATGTATGTACCAGTTTTTTTATATATTAAGATTACAGAATAAGATTATATCTTTGTATTTGTCACTATATAGTATACATAAAATAATATACAATAAGTAAACATTATGATTTATTGTATCTATTAATTGTATATAATCATAGACAAATAAGTATAATAGTACGCCCTATTGTTGATGATAACAATGGGTTTAACCACAGTATATTACAAGTTAATTGGTTTGGCAATCATAGTAGTTATGGGATTTGCCCAATGTAACAAGTGTTGTGTATTGGGGGACTATTATTGGCATTTTGTGCCACAGTGTATTACGAGTTAATTGGCTTGTCAATCATAGCAGTCATTGGCGTTGCCCAATAAAACAAGTGTTGTGTAATGGGATACTAGTATTGTTAGTTTGTGGTTCTAATTCACAATCAACAAATCCTTTTATGTGGTTGTAAGTTCATACAGTTGTTTTAATGTTACGAAGATAGAACCACACTGATCATCTTTGCTCAGTTGCTGTGTCGTGTTCATGATTTAATGCTATTGTAATACATGATGTGTGTGCGTGTGTGTGTATTTACTTTTTTATGTGTGTATTTATTATTACATGTAATTTTGTATTGGCCTTCTTTATAGATGGCAAAAGACTCAAGATGATAAAAAGTAATTTTCTTGTGATTTATGTACACAATCAGATCCGTCAGAAAACGTTTGGAAAAATTCATTAAATTTTGAACTTTGCAAAATTGTAGTTTTCTTAATGTACTTAGCTACATGAAATGAATAGCATTGTACTTCTTATAGTGACCACTATGTGGGAAAATAAAAAAATAAAAATTTCCTTGTGATTTATATGCAAAATCAAATCTAACGGAAAATTGTCAGAAAAAAACATGAAATTAGAAACTTTGCAAAACTGCAGTTTCTTTAATATTTCATTGATGTACATGAAACAAGCACCATTGCACTTCTATTAGTGACTATTATCAGGGGAAAATAATTTAAAAACAATTCTTGTGATTTATAAGCAAAATTAGATCTGTCAGAAAACCGTCAGAAAATGTCATGAAATTCGAAACTTTACCAAGCTGTAGTTTTTTTTATATTTCACTTAGATACATGAAACAACTACCGTTGTACTTCTTATAGTGACTACTATCAGGGAAAAATGAGAAAACATTTTTTTTTACGAAACAAAATTTTGGTCCGACCACCCTACTCTAGAGTCTAGGGCTAGGCACTAACGACAGTAACGTGACTACGTCCATAGCAAGGATGTCACTGGCCCACTTGCATTGCCAAAGACATTGGACAGTCTTCCAGTTAACTAGCCTAAATTAGTAACCACGTATAGTCATTTGTTAATTTTGTACTGTAGCCTAGGCAACGTAGTAGGGTTAGACACCCGTTAGATGTGCCGTGTCCTTGTCGATTGCAACTGCAAGGGAGGTGCAACTTGCAACGCAGGCACGGTCACGAACCGAAAACACAACAGAATGCTGTGTTAACCAAAATCTTATCTGAGTAAATAGTTATTGCGTACAAACCTTGAAAGCGTATTTTTATGAGATCTAATGGATGTAGCACGACCGTAGATACGACTCCTCCAGCCACTCCGGCAAGCATGTGTTCCCAGCGCACATGACTTGACAGCGGCAACCGCTTCTTCACGGTGGCTTTCCCGTCAGCCAGGATATTTGATCCCGCCACGGCGACGCTACTAACAGAAATACTAACTGGGGCCATGATGGTTCATGGGATCTATTGTAAAGTTCATTAAGGAACATCTAAGTAAACAGCCGTCAGAAAACGTCATTTTAAACCTTTCTTTCGCTGACGCCCTAACTGCGCCACCAAACAATCCGTGTCCAGAAAGTTACTATTTAAAGTGACACCGATAAGTGCAAATCATTGCGCATCTGCAGAACGTGCATCAACTTTTCTTATTTTATTTACATAATGGACCTGTCCACGAAATTATTTATTATATAATTTAGGGAAATAGCTACCAAAATCGTAATATAAAAAGTTATAGAGCCTTATTTTATACTAGCGGCATTAAACCAGTAATGCATACACATGAAATGTATATTTTATTTATTTAAATGAATCGAGTGTTATATTTGGTCTACTTATACACGCTACCATAGATCGCAATACATGGCGCGCAACAGTTGTTGAGGGGTGAAAATAAGAGAGGAAAAGCGGAACGAACGAAGGGATCGTGAGAACGGCGCAGCAGTTTTGCCATCGAACTACGTCTGTAGAAACTGTGCAAGGGACTGTCACTCAAGGATTAGCCTGCATATAGTCAGTCACAGCAGACGCTGCCCCACCAGTCATTGACTCGATTTTCAGGCGCAGAACCTATTGTCCTTTGGGACAGGGAGGCCTACTACTAAACGTATCTGAATCTATCTGTATATTACGTTGACCGATCGATCTTGATTATTATACAACGGTTGGGTTGGAGAAAAGAAAAAAGAAAAAATTCGATTAAATTAATTACAAATATTCAAGTTCATAAATGCAAGCCCGGCCTTTTCGTATTTCAACGTAAATCACAAACAGATCCACGAGTATACGCATCATGTAGTAGTAGTAGTAGTAGTAGGAGTAGCAGTAGTAGTAGTATTTTATTAGAGTGTTACTCTACGTACGCAATAACCATATAATAGTTGTGACGTAATTGTAGAAAACGTTTTGTTTCGTAGCTATTTGTTTACTGTCTGTTTTGTCTAGCGTGCACATTTTTTAGAAAGGATGACGCAATACACTAAAACGATTAACGAAATAAGAAGAGAAACGGCGTAACGGGAACCATCACACAAAATAGATCGAGCTGTGTGCATGCATCCTAGCTTTCACAACAATGAAAGGTTGCGGGTTTAGTATATCATGTAAGAATTAATTAATGTCAATAACAATCTTTTAGTGAAAATCGGTATACTTTGGCAGTCAAGTCTCAGTTTGATTACCTAGCTGGCGGTACATAAATAATAAATTATATTTGTCAGTATTGATTTGCTGGAAATGTTTTATCAACTGTTGAAACAATCGGTGGAAATACATAGATTCAACGTGAATTTGCAGAATGCCAATATCAGCATCACGTGATTATATTTGGCCAGCCTTATATTTACTTCCGGGGGTCAACAACTAAAGGACAAACTACGGACGGGATTTTTATAGATAAGTCGAACAACATTTATTTGGCCGTTGCAACATGGCAAACTACGACCCGCGGTTAGAAGCGGTTATATCCGGAATCGACGATTTGGAAAAATCAGGTAAGGTAAAAATAGCAACAACTGCAACTCTGTAGGACTATGCCTATGCCATGGTGTCAACTTGCCAGTGTCACTGTCAGTGACGGTGTCCAACATCGCTCTGGCACCGTTGGCCGTCACACTTTCTCAGTGTGTCACTGTGATACTGGCAGTCGCACGAGGGAAATCTCATTGAAGATGTTAAATCCTGTGAAAAAGCATGACTTAGTTTAATTTTATTAACTATTATCTACAGGGCTGCATGCTAGAAGTAGAATGCTTGCATGATGATATACCTAAATTCCTAACTTAAGGCAAATTAAACTTAAAAGCAAAAATTTGGCAGTGAGTTAAAGGATAACTCATAAACCTCCTAGACCTAGTCCTAGTTAAAGTACAGCTGATCACAACGGGTAAAAGTAAAATGTTCTATAATATATATGTGCTTAGACTGTCATCCGACATGTTTTGCATAGTAAATATATGAAATTTCATTTTTTTTTACGACTTCCAGTTTATTTTTGCCATAAAACTAGCACAAATCTGAGCATAACCATAAAACCAGCAGCGGAACATCTCCCTTTTGTAATGATTACCCTTATTGGTTAATTTAAAATGGTGTCATAGACACCTGCCAATGCCAATACACGTTGCAAAACGAAATCAGCTGCGTGGCACTTCTTGACAAAAACAGGAATCTGAACACTGAACTGTTAGTGCAATTTTTTACATCGTATCATACACAAATATTAGGGAATAAATGGATAGTTATGTTGGTGTTTCCTTGCATTTTTTCTGATTGCTAATCAAGTGATGACATCATACTCAAAGACTAAGTCCTAACTATGAAATCGCTTACATTTTGTTGGCAAACACCCTCCTGCATACATGTCTGTAATGCCCAAACACAAGTTATTGACAGAAAAATCAGCAATAACTATAGAATATGCATGATTTACCCAGCATACACAACTCCCACAAATTTGGGGAATACTGGTGTTGGCGGCAGTACACGATCCTGTTTGTTTATTTATACTACAATTTTTACACATATTGACAAACGTTTAAGATATTTGGTTGACATGTTTTCAGTAGTAGTAAGTTAAAGTACATATCATGTTTGATTGCTTCCAGCGACGAGCCCACTTCAGGCAAGGGCCAATGAAGTACGCGCCAACCGGGTGAACTGGCAGTCGTATCTGCAGTAAGTAGTCAAACCAGAATGTCTAAGCATGGAAATAACTTACGCACCAACGTTTTATTAAATTTATACTAGTATGTAGTGAGATCATGTCATGTGACTGATTATATAACGTTCACTAGCCTGATGTGAGCCAGAAAGATATCACACCACAAGTTGTTTTATAATGGAGATTAACACTTCTGTTCCACATAAAATGTACATTCACATTTTTAGAACAGTTTTTCCCAATTACTGTCATGTTGTTAAGTTGTTATTACTAGATAAATGTCCATCCTCTGGAGGGTGCTACATACTGACCCAAAATACGATTTCGTACAGTATTTGTGATATTTCGGAACAATCACAGAAAATACACGTAATATTGTGAACAATTGATTAACATCCATCTAACGTCCAGTACGAAACCTAAATATTGGTTGAAAATCCTTACAACGGGTACTGTAGAGGTTGCGCTATTCCACAGCAGAAGTATTTTGTTGGGCGATGCTTGGATTCTGCGGCTATTTATAGAACAGTCTGGTGCAGGCTATATGTTTGCCGTCGTTAGTTCTCAAGACAAGCGTGCGCTGCATCTAGTGATTGTGTTGTTGATAAGGATTTATTTATTTAGTGTTGTTAGTTTGCAACAGTATGTCATAAATAAATCCTTATCAACAACACAATCACTAGATACAGCGCACGCTTGTCTTGTTTTCCCGAAAACTAATGACGGCAAACATATCGCCTGCACAAGACTGTTCTATAAATAGCCGCAGACGCCAAGCATCGGTCGACAAAATACTTCTGCCGTGGAATAGCACAATCTTTAAGCAGCAGGGAATTTCAGAAAGATAAAATGCATTACTTTTATTCCCAGAGGTCACAGATGAACCCCTGACAGTTTTGCGCGTGAGAAGCAAACCGTCTAGCAGTAAAAGTTAACATGTGCACATGCAAGTACACACACGCTAGCAGTAATGTCATTACATTCACAGGGGTCAGATGATCACGCAGGAAGACTTCAACTTCATCACTCAGCTTGACAACTCAGACCCGGAGCAGAGGGCACAGCTGCTGAAGAGTAAGCCTTACCTGGTGAGTGACATGTGGAAGCTGGGCTGTTGGTTGCTCATGGAACATGGGTCACCGGTTGCTCCTCTTGTCTCTCTACAAGGTTCAGTTCAAACATTGTGTTTACTGCTTTTAGCATGTGAGTTACTATCAGTTGAGTTTTGAAAAAAAGACCACCTGTCTTGAGAGGCCACCTGTCTAGTCTCTTGAGAGACTGTCTCTCTTGAGAGACCACCTGTCTATAGAAACCACTTGTCGTGAGAGACCACTTGTCTTGAGAGACCACCTGTCTTGGGAGACCGCTTGTCTTGGGAAACCACCACTCTTGAGAGACCACCTGTCTTGAGAGACCAACTGTCTTGAGAGACCGTCTCTCTTGAGAGACCACCTCATTTTGGAGACCACTAATGTATAATCTTACATTTGTTTCTAGTGTGCCAAGACCTTTGTAAATTTGATGGGACGAATTGCGAAGGACCAAACAGTGCAGTACATCCTCACTATGATTGACAACATACTGCAGGTACGTGTATATTCAGTACATCCTCACTACGATTGACAACATACTACAGGTACGTGAATATTCAGTACATCCACACTATGATTGACAACATACTGCAGGTACGTGTATATTCAGTACATCCTCACTATGATTGACAACATACTGCAGGTACGTGTATATTCAGTACATCCTCACTACGGTTGACAACATACTGCAGGTACGTGTATATTCAGTACATCCTCACTATGATTGACAACTTACTGCAGGTACGTGTATATTCAGTACATCCTCACTACGATTGACAACATACTGCAGGTACGTGTATATTCAGTACATCCTCACTATGGTTGACAACATACTGCAGGTACGTGTATATTCAGTACATCCTCACAATGATTGACAACATACTGCAGGTACGTGTATATTCAGTACATCCTCACTACGATTGACAACATACTGCAGGTACGTGTATATTTAGTACATCCTCACTACGATTGACAACATACTGCAGGTACGTGTATATTCAGTACATCCTCACTACGGTTGACAACATACTGCAGGTACGTGTATATTCAGTACATCCTCACTACGGTTGACAACATACTGCAGGTACGTGTATATTCGGTACATCCTCACTACGGTTGACAACATACTGCAGGTACGTGTATATTCAGTACATCCTCACTACGATTGACAACATACTGCGTGTATATTCAGTACAGCATATTGCAACTGCAGACATAATTACAACATGTTTAGAATACATTTATTGTAACATTGCAGATATATATCTTACAGCACACAACAGGTATTACAATTATATAACAAGATATGTGTAGTCATTACAATATATTGCTGGTGTAGTTGTATTAGGCAGAGCGTAGTCTCGAGAGACGCAGCTGATGTAGCTAATGCAACATATTTGGTAAATGCTATCATTTGTGTGTTAGTGTGGACTCACCTGTCATTCGTGTGTTAGTGTGGACTCACCTGTCATTCGTGTGTTAGTGTGGACTCGCCTGTCATTCGTGTGTTAGTGTGGACTCACCTGTCATTCGTGTGTTTGCCGTAGGAGGACAAGTCTCGTGTTGAGATGTTCCGTGACTATGCCCGCAAGAACAAGGAGTCTGTGTGGGGTCCGTTCCTCAACATGCTCAACCGACCCGACGCCTTCAGCATCAACCAGGTAGCCACAAGGGTCTCTGGGTGTAGTGTCAGTGAGGGCAACTTAGACATACTGTACAGAAACAATCAGTGAGAATGTTGAAAGATGATAAGGTTGTCTATGTGTCAATTATAATGTAGGTAAGGGGTGGGCACAAAACACATTAAAGGCAGTCTGTTTCTCTACTCGGAATTAGCCAGTGCAGTAATTTGTTACAGGAAGTATGCTGAATTGGTTGTGTTGAACAGTAACTATTAATAGTACACTATCATCGCATCAACTATTGTGATGCATCAATAGTTTGGTGTCTTGCTACACCCCTAATCAAGTGCCGTAAACAGTGCGGGTGTTTGTGTGTGTGTAGACGGCGCGCATCATCTCTAAGATCGCGTGCTGGAGCAAGGAGCCAATGGAGGGGTCAGACCTGCACTACTACCTCACCTGGCTCAAAGACCAGATGAAGATCCACGTGAGTCACTTCCCACGTTCTCTCTCTCACAGTCCTCCCTGCACTGCCACCAAAGCCCTTGGCTAGGAATATTTGTTGCCAGTCTTGAATGAATCAAAAGTGTGTCTGTTAGCGTGTGAACGGCTCATGTGGGAGCTGTTCTCATCAATCACAGCTAGTATTGGCCAGTTTAGTTTTTTCAATGACAAACCAGTGTCATTTGAGGCATTTATTTAATTAATACTGATCCGTTCGATTTGTTTCACTGCCAGTTGTGCCAATGATAATCATTAATGTGGACCCCTAGACTTGGAACTATTAGTTAATATAGTAGCCATCTGGCCCCGTCTAAATTATACCAGTCTTATCAGTTGTAATTACCAGTCTTGGCCAGTCATTTGCCAGTCTTGAAGACGGGCAGACTGGTCTCAGACAAAGCCCCTGCTGCCACAACATTTGTAGTTACTCATTGAGTTAACGGTGACTCCAGAGGTTAGGTTTTGTCAATGTGCTGCCTGTTGTAGAACAATGAGTACCTCTGGACAGTAGTGTGGTGTCTGTCGGTGTGTGTCATCATGCTGCCTGTTGTAGAACAATGAGTACCTACAGACAGTGGTGTGGTGTCCGTCGGTGTGCGTCACTGTCTATTGTAGAACAATGAGTACCTCCAGACAGTGGTGTGGTGTCTGTTGGTGTGTGTCATCATGTTGCCTATTGTAGAACAATAAGTACCTCCAGACAGTGGTGTGGTGTCTGTCGGTGTGTGTCATCATGCTGCCTGTTGTAGCACAATGAGTACCTACAGACAGTGGTGTGGTGTCTGTCGGTGTGTGTCATCATGTTGCCTGTTGTAGAACAATGAGTACCTCCAGACAGTGGTGTTGTGTCTGTTGGTGTGTGTCATCATGCTGCCTGTTGTAGAACAATGAGTACCTCCAGACAGTGGTGTGGTGTCTGTCGGTGTGTGTCATCATGCTGCCTGTTGTAGAACAATGAGTACCTCCAGACAGTGGTGTGGTGTCTGTCGGTGTGTGTCATCATGCTGCCTGTTGTAGAACAATGAGTACCTCCAGACAGTGGTGTGGTGTCTGTCGGTGTGTGTCATCATGCTGCCTGTTGTAGAACAATGAGTACCTCCAGACAGTCGTGTGGTGTCTGTCGGTGTGTGTCATCATGTTGCCTGTTGTAGAACAATGAGTACCTCCAGACAGTGGTGTGGTGTCTGTCGGTGTGTGTCATCATGTTGCCTGTTGTAGAACAATGAGTACCTCCAGACAGTGGTGTGGTGTCTGTCGGTGTGTGTCATCATGTTGCTTGTTGTAGAACAATGAGTACCTCCAGACAGTGGTGTGGTGTCTGTCGGTGTGTGTCATCATGCTGCCTGTTGTAGAACAATGAGTACCTCCAGACAGTCATGTGGTGTCTGTCGGTGTGTGTCATCATGCTGCCTGTTGTAGAACAATGAGTACCTCCAGACAGTCGTGTGGTGTCTGTCGGTGTGTGTCATCATGTTGCCTGTTGTAGAACAATGAGTACCTCCAGACAGTGGTGTGGTGTCTGTCGGTGTGTGTCATCATGCTGCCTGTTGTAGAACAATGAGTACCTCCAGACAGTCATGTGGTGTCTGTCGGTGTGTGTCATCATGTTGCCTGTTGTAGAACAACGAGTACCTCCAGACAGTGGTGTGGTGTCTGTCGGTGTGTGTCATCATGTTGCCTGTTGTAGAACAATGAGTACCTCCAGACAGTGGTGTGGTGTCTGTCGGTGTGTGTCATCATGTTGCCTGTTGTAGAACAATGAGTACCTCCAGACAGTGGTGTGGTGTCTGTCGGTGTGTGTCATCATGTTGCCTGTTGTAGAACAATGAGTACCTACAGACAGTGGTGTGGTGTCTGTCGGTGTGTGTCATCATGTTGCCTGTTGTAGAACAACGAGTACCTCCAGACAGTGGTGTGGTGTCTGTCGGTGTGTGTCATCATGTTGCCTGTTGTAGAACAATGAGTACCTCCAGACAGTCATGTGGTGTCTGTCGGTGTGTGTCATCATGCTGTCTGTTGTAGAACAACGAGTACCTCCAGACAGTCATGTGGTGTCTGTCGGTGTGTGTCATCATGCTGTCTGTTGTAGAACAATGAGTACCTCCAGACAGTGGTGTGGTGTCTGTCCGTGTGTGTCGCTGTCTGTTGTAGAACAACAAGTACCTCCAGACAATCGTGTGGTGTCTGTCAGTGAATATTGTATACAAGTGTGGAGGCCATATCGCAAGAAGGACATAGATATGCTAGAAAGAGTACAGAGTAGAACGACTAAAATGATACCAAAACTTAGGGATCTTAATTATGAAATTTGCCTAAAAGAATGTGGTTTGACAACACTAGAGACCAGGAGATTGAGAGGAGATCAGATAGAAGTTTTTAAAATAATAAATGGTTATGAACATTTTGATAGAAATATTTTTTCTCAGTTAAGAAAGATAGAAGGACTAGAGGACATGAAGTTACATTAGCAAAGGAACAGTGTACATACCTGTAGTTTAGATATAAGAAAGTTATCATTTTCACAAAGGACTGTAAATTAATGGAACAGATTATCTGCTGATTGTGTGGGTGCTAGTAGCGTGAATATGTAAAAAAATAAAATCGACATTTACCTCATAAGGGCGAGATACACATAGACAAAAGGGTTGGACTCTCGATAAGCCAAAGGGCTTCCTTGTCCACCTGCCACCTAGAGTTAATTCTCTGGGTGACAATCTTGTTCAATCTTGTTAAGTGTGTGTCATCATGCTGTTTGTTGTAGAACAACGAGTACCTCCAGACAGTGGTGCGATGTCTGCAGATGATGCTCAGGATAGATGTCTACAGATATGCCTTCCTCAAGGTCGACGGCATCACTACGTACGCATTGCCTTGTTGCTCATCTATTCACAGTCTGCTGACTTTTGTCATCGAGTTCTGTACTAAATTAACTTTTACTTATGTCATCTACTTTACGTAATAACATGGTGACATGAGGACCTGTTTCCCCAGCTTTCTGTGGAAACATTACTAAATATATATGTATATACATGTATATATATATAAATTTATATATATATATATATATATGTAATAAACAATATATATAAGATATCTATTTTAAAATAATATAAAAGTTAGATACTTATATGATGCTAATCTTTTTCTGTAGGCTTCTCTTCTTCCACCTCCGTCTTTCCTTCCTTTACTAGGGTAGGAGCGTCTGTGACAGTTGCCTTCAGGTGTGTCGTGTTGTGTTTGTAGCCTGCTCCTGTTGCTGTCGGGCAAGTTGAGCTTCCAGATCCAGTACCAGCTGTGCTTCTGTGTGTGGGTTCTCACCTTCAACCCCGCCATCGCTGAGAAGATCAGCAAGTAAGAGGAGTCATCCATCCATAGCACATTCATGTGTATACTTGGTTTATTGGTTTCTCAATTTACTTAACCTATTTCCTGCTGCAGCCACTGTTATCTTGTGGCTACTTATTACTACTTGTTTGTCTTAAATGTGACTTAGACGTCCCTTTAAAGTAATTTTCCTGTTTGAGATAATTGGTCATATTTAAATTATAATTGATATCTGTACAAAATGTTCGTGTTATGTATCAATTAGCTGATGATGCATTGTGAGAAAAGACTACTAATATTATATTCTAGTTAAAGCAACCTCTTGATCAAAGAGTGTGTCATGCCCGTGGATAGCTAAGATCTTACTGTGTAAAGCCACACTGGCATTTGTTGCTTGGTAACCCTGCCAGAAATAGCTTGTGCTTACCATGCTGGCTACCACTGAATGCCAACGCGACCAGCAACAGGCAGTGGAATTCTGCCTGGGCATACAGAACAACGAACAGACAGACAGAGAAGCACACTGTGTTATATGATGTATTGGCACGTTCTGTTGTATTCCTCAGGTTCAATTTGATTCCAACTATGGCCGACATTCTGAATGAGTCTGTCAAGGAGAAGGTCATTAGAATCATCCTCGCTACATTCAGGGTGAGTCCGCCTCTAACGTTCTAACACTGTACTATTTCTGACCTGCCACGACAAAGTGTGCATTAAGTTGCCAAATTGTGAAATAGGGTTTCGTACCTGTTTGGATTCCACAGATCGTGAGCTTTAAAATCATTTCTCAGTTGTTAAAATATATTTAGTAGTTTTTGATTTACTGCTAAATTTGAAGCAGACTTCTGTAAAGCAACATTTTGAGAAACGAGGTCACGTTAACTCATACTGTCTATTGTTTTCTAATACATGTGTTAGTAAATGCATGTATTTTATTAGTTTTGAACTGCATGTCTGGGTAATTAAACTGGACATTGGAACTTAAGGCTGTAAGGTATGCATTTCTGACAAAATCATAACATTTATGGAACCTAACCTGGACAGCTATTGGTGGCTCGTGTGCAGATTAAATCTGTGTGACTTTGTACCCGGTTCGCTGTGGGGGGGTCACATTTCTTAATCATACTCAGGAATAACTGGTAGCATATAAAGTTTTTAGAACTGCTCTATTAGTCTGTGACTTTACATCATGCTATTGGATACGCTGTTTAGGGTTTGTCGCATATGTTTGTGAAGTCCCAAAAGACATGGGTTTGGTAATCGCTGTATCACAGGGGGAATCAATTGCTATTGTGGTATCACCTAGCTATTAACAATTTTGGATCATGAATATCACAAGTTCCACACCACGTATTTTGGGGGAATGGAGGATTAAACCATTGTTAAATGAATAACATGTTTTAGACACATTTATGACACCATTGCTTATTAATTAGTATCTTAGATATTTTTATTTTTAAATAGTTAGTGTTCTTTGTAATAAAATATTATTTACTAAAAAAGGCCATAACAGAATATGCCAGGAGAGTTACGAAGTATTTAAAAGGTAATTCCTTTTTTCAACGAGTAAATAACTTTTCATGGGAGACGCCAACATAAAGTAGCAGAACGACAAGAGATGTAATTAAACATTTTAGCGTTTGTTTTGGCCAAGCTCATCACCACTACACAACCCATGGATGTAATGCATCCCACATTGTATCTCGTGTCAGGAATCGGTGTAGTAAATGTTTTTAATTTAATGGCATTACATTTTTGAATTGACTTCCAGAAAGTGTGAACACATTGCAATAAATAAGTTTTAAAAAGAGTTGTAAGACTATTCTAATGAATTGGATGAAAAAAAGTTGTAGTTTAGTATGTTGTTTTCGCTGTTTTACATGTTTACATAATTTGTCTCGTGTTAATTTTTGTCTTGTGTCCATTATGGAAATAAGACATTCTCTTTTTATGAAAGTTTTTGCACTTATGCAATTTCTTTTAGTGCTCCTTTTTATGGCCTATTATACAAGTCTCTATACTTTAATGTTTGTCAATAAATTGTCATTGGTCATCATCAGTAAATTACTGCTCCCGTAGAACCTTCTGGAGAAGCCAAGTGAGAGAGAGTTGTTGCGAGACAACGCCCTGTCCATGGTGCAGTGCAAGGTCATGAAGCACCTTAGTCTGCTCGAAGGACGCAAGTTCGATGACCCAGACATCATTGAAGACCTCGAATTTCTCAATGAGAAACTCAAGACGAGCATCCAGGATCTCAGGTTTGTATGTCAGTGTTACACAGAATCTAATAACAGAAATGCGTGTCATTTACACATGTTTTTTCTTCCCACCCTTTGCTCCCTTGGGGGTGGGGTCCATGTCAATCAATATGTAGCTTCTTCTACTTCTCTTGTCAACTCTCTCCATCTTTCTCTGTCGTCCACACTTATTATTTTCATATGCAGCAAGCAAAATGTGTCTAATTATATTTTGTGCCAAAAAACAGTAATACAAAAAAGTGTGTTATTAGAATATTATTATGAATGTTGTATAACATTTAATCGTCATTGTGTTAATATATTTAAAATGCATTACGACAACTTTTTCTCTCTTGCTGATTGTTTAACAGTTGTATTATGGCCATTGTATTTTTGTGGGGGTTAACTTTGACTGACTAACATTGTGGGTATAATATCCAACACAGACATCACTTTACAATGTGGTTGTCTAGTTTGGAAGTGGGGTTTGCTTGATAAAAGGGTAACCTTGCACTAGGGTGTGCTGTTATTATCATTAAGGTTACATAACACTAAGGTAGTCTGACGGCTGACCCTAGGATAGCTATACACTTGGGTAACCTGACACTAGGGGTATCCCAAAACTACGGTAGCCTGAATCTATGGTGGCCCAAAACTACAGTAGCCCAAAACTAGGGTAGCCATACACTCGGTTAACCCAACACTAAGGTAGCCTGACAGTATGGATAGTCATCCGAGTTTCCACAATTTAGGAAGATGTACTCAGATCGCTTATCTGTATGTTTCAGTTCATTTGACGAGTATTCGACAGAGTTGAGATCTGGCAGACTCGAGTGGAGTCCCGTACACAAGTCAGAGAAGTTCTGGCGCG
This sequence comes from Escarpia spicata, assembly GCA_963995525.1. Lineage (NCBI taxonomy): Eukaryota > Metazoa > Annelida > Polychaeta > Sabellida > Siboglinidae > Escarpia > Escarpia spicata. Next base: position 43,102,204 of record OZ023209.1, on the reverse strand, counting down.
AGAACGTGATGAACCTCAACGACAAGAACTACGAACTGCTCAAGTAGGTGGAAAATACACACCGATCACCTGAACACGCAGTCACAAGAGGCAGTAGTTGTGGTGTTATTATGGCATCATATTTTAGAATTTTGATGTAGTTCAAAGTACAATGTCATGGATCATGTTCTACAGTCAATACTGTATGTTTATTTTGTGTTACCGTAAGTACCACTGTAAATACTATATTAAGATTTAACAAGATTGCTAGAGCAACAAGCAAGTGAACAAGGAAATTTGGCTTGTTGAGATGAGGGGCTAAGCATTTTAACCTATATTAACCTGTCCTTGTAAGTACAGGTCAACTTTGTTAATGAACATATTCACACTGCAACAATTAAATACTCAGCATATAATTTACTCCATATATTTATAGTTTAATGTGAACATTATACTTTCCTATATGCAATCAATGCTCTTTTTGTTTAATGCTACTCAATCTCCTCTGTATTTCTGTAATCATTCACTGTTTGAAAAAGTTTGTTTTAATTCTTTCATTTCCTCCACTCCACTTTTTAAATCACAATCTTTAAGATGTTTTTCATGGCCTATAAGGCTTGTCACCATTGACTGCAGATGCTGCACTTGTCTAAGCCGATGTGATAAGTCACATTCTGACTCATTCAAGCCTGGTTTATTAGTTTGTTTTGGCATAACTCTGTTGTGTAGGATCCTGGTTCGACTGCTGGAGTGCAGCAAAGATCCCCTGATCCTGTCTGTGGCAGCCCATGACATCGGGGAATATGTACGTCATTATCCTCGTGGAAAACAGTAAGTCTCACTACACATCAGAATTGTGTTGAAAACATTAACGTTAGCATACTCGTAAATGAACCGTTATTCAAAAAGTATAAGTACAGTGCACATCACTTTATCATCAACCAAGTCATCGATTTGTTTATGTTTTATCATGATGGACGTTACTTGAATATTTAATGTTGACCATTTTACTACCTTTATACTTCATTTATTTATTTACATAATACAATGTACCTTGTATTTATTGGTTCATATTTATTGTGCAACTTGTATTAAGTGTTAGCTCTTTTTGTAACTGTCTATTCTATACAGCACATCAAACAAATAAGCAGTTCGGATTTACAGAAAAATTTATGTTTATGTGCAGCACTATTGAGCAGCTGGGGGGCAAGACACTGGTGATGACCATGTTGTCCCATGAAGACCCCAACGTGCGCTATGAAGCCTTGCTCGCCGTCCAGAAACTCATGGTGCACAACTGGTGAGTGCCTGGTCACATGTACAGACATTCAGTATTACTTTTGCTTCTTGGACAGCTAACAATATAATTCTCTCTAAACTTTGACAAAAAAATCACTTAACTCAGGCCCTTAACCAGAGATCCATTGTCCCGTTATTGAAACGGGTTTTTTGAAAATCACTGGGTTTTTCTTTTTCAAATAATGAGTCTGGGTAACGGGACTTTTATTTTTCAGATAGCATGATCTTATGTTGGACGATAACGTGGTTTTATTTTCCCAATAACAAGGTCAAAACAGTATTTGCATTGTCATAGTGAAAGCAAGTGCAGGAGAGTAGTTTGAAGTTTGAGTATTTTGTGAGCCTCAAGGAGGGGTGCATTTGGAGGTTTTCAGAGAGCCCACAAGGAGAGTATCTTGGCTGTGTCTTTGTGTCTGTTGTTCCTTGTTGCAGAGAGTATCTTGGCTGTGTCTTTGTGTTGGTTGTTCCTTGTTGCATGGAGTATCTTGGCTGTGTCTTTGTGTTGGTTGTTCCTTGTTGCAGGGAGTATCTTGGCTGTGTCTTTGTGTTGGTTGTTCCTTGTTGCAGAGAGTATCTTGGCTGTCTCTTTGTGTTGGTTGTTCCTTGTTGCAGGGAGTATCTTGGCTGTGTCTTTGTGTTGGTTGTTCCTTGTTGCAGAGAGTATCTTGGCTGTCTCTTTATGTTGGTTGTTCCTTGTTGCAGGGAGCATCTTGGCTGTCTCTTTGTGTTGGTTGTTCCTTGTTGCAGGGAGTATCTTGGCTGTGTCTTTGTGTTGGTTGTTGCGGGGAGTATCTTGGCTGTGTCTTTGTGTTGGTTGTTCCTTGTTGCAGAGAGTATCTTGGCTGTCTCTTTGTGTTGGTTGTTCCTTGTTGCAGGGAGTATCTTGGCTGTCTCTTTGTGTTGGTTGTTCCTTGTTGCAGGGAGTATCTTGGCTGTCTCTTAATGTTGGTTGTTCCTTGTTGTAGGGAGTATCTCGGCAAACAACTGCAGTCGGACACGAATGCTGCGGCCAACAAGCAAGCAGTGAAAGCCTAAATCTTGTACATTCCACAGTAGAACTATGTAATTAATTTGTCTTGGTACAGAACTATCGACCCATTTGATTTGATGTCACATTAGAATTGAGCATGTACTCCTCGTTCAGATATTGTTATGTAAAACAACTGCATAGAAGAGAGAAAATGTTAAAACATCAGAGTCTGGGCCACTTGTTAATCTACAAACTGTTCTGAATTCAGGATCATTCTGAATGACAATATATCAATAGTTGAAACTATCTATAAAAGAAGACAATCGTAATTAATTACCCTGACTAAAATACAGTTTTCAATTCTAGTTGCAGAAATGGTCCAATCAAATGGGTTCATTGTGTATTCTGCATACCTGTAAGGGAGCGGTCATGAGGAACACTAACGCACTGTAGTTTAGTTGTACTAAACCTGGTCCATGCAGTTATGCTAGGTTCATGATAATTCTCAACTGGTGGTTGCTTAAAATCGGTTCTTGCTAGAGCATGACCTTGAAGCCACCGGTCAATGTCCTTGCCTGTCACGTTATGTTTGTCTTTTGTACAAAGTAGTCAACATCTCAAAATATGTTTTCTCCAGATTTATGTCCACATACATTTTTCTGCATTTACAACATTATCCAAAAAAAATTCAAAGTAACTGAATGGTGCCAAAAAGCAGAATTTAATGGATGGACTTTTGTATAGCCACTTTGATTAACCATTTGACTAACCATTCTCTGTTTGCGTCATTGTTACAAATGTGACAAAGTTGGTTCATTTTTTTATTCTGGCTACAAATACGTAGTACTGAGGTTGCTTATCCAGCACGATATAAATGTTTAAAACTGGTGAACAGTACCAGCCAGACTGAGTTAACACACACCTACAATCAATGTATGTTTGCTTTCACTAATGATCGTGATCATGTTAGTGATATTAGACATGTACCCAGCTTTGAGGCGTGCGCGTGATGTGGCGTAAAAGAAATACTCAGTACATTTAACAAAGGAAGCTTTCCCTGGCTGGTATAAATAATCTAACATTGCACCCGAATGTTATAATGTACGCCGGATTTATGAGTGACAATTGTGCACTGATGAAGATTAACACATGTTTCCTGTCTGAGGGCAGAGGATGTTTCTTGCAGTCTGGTACCATGTTACAGCTCACAAGAAATGACTAGTAGTGCGAAAGCGTACATTGGCAGTTTACTAATGAAACATGCATTTAAACATACCTGTCAATGTAACATTGCATGTACTTCTGCACTGCCAAATTGATGTTTATGTACAGATTAGAATCAGTTTAGAAGAAATAAATCTAACCATGTTACTAAGTAGTTGTTGTTTTGTTGACTTGTGCAACTGATGATCGATTAAATCACATCTTACTTAGCAACCAAGTCTGCCAATCTTACAAAATGGCCACAGCACTTCTAAAGATACCAGACATTTTGTTGTACAGATTGTTGAAATTATGAACCAAGTGTTTTTCTTTGTGACAAAAAACTTGGTAAGACAAAGCTTGATTGAAGTCATGCGCATTTATATGTTAATATGCTTTTGAGTATTGTAAGTGCATCTCCTACAATGTGCTGAGCACCACCTGCTTGTTTCCATGTTTGTTATTTATAATTATTTACAAACCTGCTTCAAACATAAGTGGGTGGTTGGTACAAGCTAGTGATTACTACAACGTGAGATTCTGGTTCTGTCAATTTACTGATAATAATTTAAATTTCTCTAGATACAATGTTTCATAATAGTGTGAAAACTCCCTTAGCCCAAAAAAATTGATTTTTCTATAGAAAACTACAGGATTTTTGCGCATAGTTTTCTATAGAAAACTACAGGATTTTTGTGCAGTTTTCTATAGAAAACTATAGGAAATGTTCTATAGAAAACTACAGGATTTTTGTGGTTTTCTACAGAACTATAGGACATTTTCTATAGAAAACTACAGGATTTTTGCAGTTTTCTATAGAAAGCTATAGGAAATTTTCTATAGAAAACTACACGATTTTTGTGGTTTTCTACAGAAAACTATAGGAATTTTTTTATAGAAAACTACAGGACATTTTCTAGTTTTTTTTATAGAATACTCTATAGGAAATTTTCTATAGAAAACTAGGAAATATCCTATAGTATTTTCTATGGAATATTTCCTATAAGAACTATCCTATAGGCTATTTCCTGTAGGATATATCCTACAGAAAATATTCTGTATGACATACTCATTAACAGAGGTGCACGTTAATTTCAAATATTTGTATTATATTATATATTCAAATACATTAATCACACAGGCAATTTACAGTAATATCCAAGCATATTGAATGACCAAATATAACAAATACAAAATAAAGTCTATTGAGCATACATGTACATAAATGCAAGCTATACTAATAACGACACAAATCATTTCTCATATCCTTATGTATACATTATAATACAATATGAACAATTAAGTATATGATAAATACAACAAATAGACTACTGAGCATACATGTCAAGAAATTAATCCTTAATTACTTGTGAACAATAATGAGTCATTATCTGAAATAGCACAGACTACATGTCACAATGACATTCACAACAGGGATAGCAAGAAAAATATTGTTGGAAACATTAAATATATTACTGCTAAAATACACATCAATTAACATCCATGTAAGAAACAAATTAAACATGGTAATACTTGTTTTACTTGCATAGGCATGGGAACCTGCTGGGGGGGGGGCTTAGTCCCTAATATTTGTAGATTAGCTTAGCTCCCCAACATTTAGGAAGGGGTGTGCAGTTTGTGGTGTATGGCGGCTGGAGATAGGATTACCCCTAAATATTGCGGAATGGGGGTGCTTATTTAGGTTTTCAGAGTGCTTTAAGGTGGGGTTTTTTCAGCGAGCCTCAGGGGGGTGCAGATCGAGATGTCTGGAGAACCTCAAGGTGGGTTTTTTTTGGAACGCCCCCTTCCCTGTTCCAATGCCAGTGACTTGATATACACTGTGCTCAGATATACTACCATAGTATTTTGAAACAGGTACAACATGGTATTTTCATACATGGTACAAACACCAAAGATTGCCAGCCAGTAAGCGACATCTCATGTCATTTTTTTTACATAACATTGTCAAATCATGTTGATAAACAACATATCTCAATATAAGATTTGCCATTATTTTTGCTATTGGCGGTTTTGTAAAAAAAAATTGATAAGTACCTTTAATACATATTTGTATTGAAATATATACTTTTTCATTTCATCATATTTTAACCCTTCAAGATTATTTGTATTTAAATACATGTCAATGAATTTGACCCATATCCGCTGGTATACTACCACGGTATTTTGAAACAGGTACAATATGGTATTCCATTTGATATTGACAAAGAGAGCGAGGAAAACATGTGGTAGAAAGAGAAAACCGAAATCACTTGGCACGATAGTGTCAAGAGGGTAGGGGTGAACAGTTGATAGTGACTCTAAGCAAGATGGGTTGTTTCTCAACACTTCTAGAATGTTAGATTGGAAACTGTTGTTGGGTCAGTCATTCTGACTGAACATAATTGGCATGGTTGAATGATTTTCTTCCATTACTTGGAACGTGGCATACCACACTGTATTTATACACTCATGCATTATTACCAGTGCATAACAATAGTATATATAGGAAGGGTTTAAGGGTAAAATACAATAAACGTCATGCGGCTCTGGTGACATATTTGCCTATGCAAAATTGCAGAATTGAAATGTACAGTAGAACATGTCTTGAGTGACCGCCACTTCAGCCTAGCAAAAGTGGTCTTTCAAGATGGGTGGTCGCCCACGACAGGTCAACAAACTCATTGAAAATATGGTCAATTTCAAGAGGAACCGAGAAAGCAGGTGGTTATCCAAGACAGGTTCTACTGTAATAAAATTGTTTGGGTCTATAGATATCGGTCATTATAATTTTGTAGTATTGAGATATTCAATATCATGTCAATTTTAAGATGATATTTACACTATTGCGCTTTGCCCTGAAACCTTACACATGTACCATATTTATTGGTCAAATAAATTGATTCCGAGTTCTGTATTGCAATAAATACATTATAATTGTACAGGGTATGTTATCATAATATTCAATAATTCAGAATGCATACACACAAACACTATACCACTTATATTGGTATCAGTGCTGTCAGAATGGACAAATCTTGCTTTTGGACATCAGTGATGACACCAACCTGAAATAAATGGAACAGAACACAATAAAAATATAATATGTGTGGTTTATATTATACATCATAAATCTAAAATATGGAACATTTTGACAAATACTTATTATTCATCAAAGTCCTATTACAATGTTGCACTGTGGTTTTATCTCATAATATCCTCATCTACATGCCCAACAGGTAGTAAGTCCACTACAGGATGGACTCAAATTAGCTCATTTATCCCATGTGTGGGATCTTTTACTTCCTCTGGCAGATAACAGTTAGAAGGGACCAATGGCCTAGTGTATTTTCCAAGAGAACAAAATTTCCCAAGTTGGATTCGAGTCCAGTCTCCTCGACCGGTGCTTTACCACTTTGCCATCAGTTCCCATTATCGGCAGTAGTCGGTACCCATATAATTTTTGAACAAGTAGGTCTAGTACTGTGACAGTAATCTACCTTTATATATCACTATTATCAGAATTTGTAACATTAACAAACAGACAACTAAATTGTTAATATTTTTATTATGAATCAAAATTAATAGTTGTTTAAATCATTGGCATTGCCATTGGGCATTACATATATTAGTACAGACTTGATGTTTATATCTAAAAATTTTAATTATATACCTACAGGCTACACTAGTCCCTAGCTGGCTATGGCCAGTGGCTATGCATCACAAACAAGGTAAAAAGCTTGAACTTGAAACACGCACATATCATCGATCACATATTTGCATTCTATTGTCATTTAATTTAGGGTATTTTTAACAGTCTGTGTTGCATTTTACTTGTTTTTATTATTCATTCACGTGGCCATGGCAATGCAGTTGGTTGGTATGTACAACGTCAATGAGCACCAATTGAGGCAAATCTACTCTAGACTAGTGGGTCGAGGCCACTTTACCATCTGGCTAAATGTAAAATAATTGATCAGAAAATAATGCTCGGTGCATACCTCAAACAATAATCGACATACACAAATAATGGAGTGATGGAATGATCGACTTATAGGTTGTCTTAAACTATAGGATTCTATAGAATATTCTATAGTTTTCTATAGAATCCTACAGAAAACTATAGGTTCTTTAAAAACTATAGCATATTCTATAGAATTCTATAGAATATTCTATAGAATTCTGTAGGAAATTAAGATTTCCATAGCCAAATTATAGTTTTCTATAGAATACTATAGAAAAACTATAGAATACTATAGGAAATTTATAGTTTTCTATAGAATTTGTTGCTAAGGGCTCCCTTAACAAAGATATATTATTTGATAGGATTTTTAGATGGTTTACTATAGAATATGTTTAACTATAAAATTCCATAGTATTGTATTATTTTCTATAACATATATTTATTAGGCTCTGTAGACTTCTATAGAAATCTATAAATTTATGTAGAAATATATTTATACAATATCGAACAAAACAGGATAGGATATTTTTCTTTAGAATTTTATAGAATTTCCATAACAGTTTAAGTGGTCATATTATTATAAACATGCTATTGACATGTTACAGAATTCTATAGAAACTGAAGTGAACATAAACATTCTGTAGACTTTCTATATAATTCTGTAGAAAATGTATAGAATTTGTATGACTACATACATTTTTATAGTATTCTACAGAAATTCGATAGATTTTTATAGATTTTCTACAGAATCATACAACATTCAACACGATGTTGTGCTAAGCCTAAGGATTGGAGTTATAATTAAGATATAATTATAATGGATTATAACTATATATAAGTATAAACTGCATGGCGTGTGGATACATGCTACGTCTATGTTAGTCCAGAGGAAATCTCAGTACTATAACACTTCAAACGTTAACGAGAAGTACAGTTATAAAGCCTAACACTTTGTATGTAAACGGCAGCATTTTCGTTTTACACACACATATTATTCAATTAATTATAATTATATTTTTCGCTATCATAGCCCACGCTTTTCAAAAGGCTATTCACACGTGAGTTCATTTATGACCGATAGAGGGCGGTAGCGTTAAAAATGCGAATGAGGTCGTTCCCATGTGACTTCCTTTACGCGTGCGCTCTGAAATTGCGAAGGTGCGATTGAAATATGTGATCTTATTTTTCATTTTCCATCCACTTAAAAGTATATATATTGAAAAGTTTACATATAGCGAACATCTAGAATGTATATTGCCCATTTAGCTCTAAGTTTTATGAGTACAGTTATATTGTATAGAGTTGTAATATGAGTTTATATGTACGTTTCATTATCGCTCGGCGTGGCCCGAAGAAACGTGGCCCTGGCGTGAAATTCATAGTATCATACAGTTGATCATCCAACTCATTCGGTTTTATTTTTAAAAAATTACCCATTGCTGTTATTTGAAACATTAAAATGCCGCTTTAGTTGCATTTAAATTAAAATAGTACGCATGAATTATTTATGTTGGTATAGCCTACGCAACAATTTGCCGAAATAGTTATTCACTGTCAGTATCACTCAGTCACTGACCTACATAACTCCATAAGTCATAACATTTCATATTCAGTAATTAGGCTCCGATAATCTAATATTAAAACAACAAATAAATAGTACTAACCTGTCTCAGATTGTTGTTGTATCCGAACATAATATTGCTGGCATAAAATAAATTTGAAAAGCATCAACTCCAACCTGTCAAACACAGCAGTGGTGCTCTGCATCTTTTGGTTGAAGACCTGTTATCACAAGCAATTTATGTCCTGTTTTTTTGGCAACATACACAGTGTTACATAATATGGCTAAATCATTGCATCGGTTAAACTTTTATCAGACAATTTGTTGAACGTACCCCACCCACTGACATATTCTTAACTAAAACTTGGACTTATGAGGGTTTACCATGGGCGAGTAATTGTCAAATTTTAAAAACATGCTTTTGTCTTTTTAGAACTACCCTTGTAGTTATTTATATGGACCATGTTGCCCACAATTACAATTAATTTTTATGACAAATTCTACATGAGATAACAATAAGAAGGTGGTGCCACTGTTGCACTGACAGTGTGGCTTAGCCCTTTTTGTGATCATGAAATTAAAATAATACATGCTATATTATGTAGTTTATTATAATAGTACAAATTTATTACAGATAGTATCAAAATAAACTAATTATAATACGTTGTATGTACATGACACATTGGGGTTTTTACCACCTGCAAAACTTGCTTCAAACTGAAGTTGTGTAGACAGAACTGTAAACAAGCCTTTCTCATGCTTGCAGAGTGCTTTTTCAAACCAGTTACCATGGCTGAACCACAGGAGGTCCGCCCCAACGAGCCCAAGAAGTCGGGCAGGTAAGAACTATAAAATGTTGAGCTGTGCTGTCCCTGCTGCTGTTGTAACATTAAATGATATCAGTAAGTTTTTGTTTCTTAACAAATTAACAAAATATGTGTTTCAATACATTTATCTCTGGTCTCTTTATTCTTCTCATTCACGACTTGCTTTTTTAGGCAGCAACGAAGGACCAACATATTCAGACTACCGGTAGTCACTAAGTTGCATCATTTGGTGTATAATTTTCATTAGCGTTTGCTTTCCCGAAGCCGACTGAATAATCAGTAACATTGCTGGTATTTGGTAACTTGCTAAAATATCACCCAATGCGGGAATAACGCAACTACGATCACGATGCAATAGCATGTAACGATGTCTGTAACCCGCGCATGTATGTTTGTCCATGTCGCTCATCACTCGTGATCGTTAGGCGGCACTACCTATCCTATGTTAACCGGATGTAAACAACCACCATTTACATTCACTGCATTCTGCAAGTTTCCTATTCGACGGTCATACGGAATATTTAGCAGCATGTTATAAAATGCTACCTTATTGTCTTATTTAGTTTTATTCCATCACAACACCCAACTAGCTTATACAGAACGTAAAGTAATTCAGATAATCACAGCTAGTCTGATGGGACTGCTCCACTAAACATGGACTAGTCCAATCACTGAAACTACTCCTCCGGGACGATCGGACCGGCCTTATTTTGCAGCCTGATATCTGCCGCATGAATTACTCGTTTTACTGGTGGCAAGCTTTGTGAAAATATACACATTTCTTGTTGTGTACCAGACTCTACGTGAAGGCAGTGTTCACTGGCTTCAAGCGCGGACTGCGCAACCAGCACGAGAACACGGCTCTGCTGAAGATTGAGGGCGTCACCATGAAGAATGAGACAGACTTCTACCTCGGCAAGCGCTGCTGCTACGTCTACAAGGCCCGCAAGTGAGTTACAGTATTACTACAAGTAGTAGTAGACTTGTAGTTGTACACTTTGCACAGTATCAAGCCTTGCACTTTGTTGATGTTACGCGTATCACATTTGATGTAATGTATGATTATATAAACTGCTCTTTTATCAGGGCTTGACATTTTTGTTAAATTGTTTACTTATTCATAAAATCGTTGTCTAATCAACGGAAAACAAATTAGACTTACAGGGTATTAATAAGGTTTTCTTGTCCGTGCAGCAAATGGCTCGGTTGTACCATGGACAGCCAGTAGGAACAGAGTCAGTTGTCTGTTTGTTAACTTACTTACTGTGGACAACTGGGAATTTTGAGTCCTGTTTATGTGTGTTTGTATTGTTTGTTACGAGTTGAATTGTTTGATTTTAGCAATTTTGTTTGTTACCCTCCTACTGTGCTTTATCATTATGGAGATTTTATATATTTCAAGATGTTTCTTATTCGACGCATGCTAAGTCTGTATAATTACTTGTTCAGACTGACGACCACTCCTGGCCATGCCAAGAAGAACCACTTGCGTGTCATCTGGGGCAAGATCACCCGTCCCCATGGCAACAGTGGCTGCGTGCGAGCCAAGTTCAAGAAGAACCTGCCTCCTAAGGCAATGGGACGCAGAATCCGCATCGTATGTAATTTATTTCACCTCTATCGGTTTTCGTTGTCTGTACCATTTGCCTTGTTTTACATTGACCATCACAATGTGATAGACCCTTTCTCATTCGCATTTTGCCGGATGCTTTCCTGATGTACCTTGAAGTTGTGTTCTTTCTCATTGATCCCTGTTTTACATGAGTGAGAGTACTATATTGTTGTACAGTTATTTTTGCTGTTTTTCATTGTTTTCTATCAGCACTCTCCATCTTTCATCTTCCTCCAATCAACTAAAATCCCTCTTCATGCAGTCCTCCCACCTCACCTGTGGTCTTTTCCTGCATCCTTTATATTTTTTCGCATCTGCTCGTATTGTTAGTTTGCTTACATCCCTTCTTACCAGGTGGTCTTGCCCATCTTATCTGGCTTTTTGCCAATCCTTAGGCTGCACAGCATCCCAGCCTCTTTCCACAGGTTGTTCATCCATCTTTATTTCCTGCGATTCTTTTTCTGTCGGTGCCATTGTCTCCAAACCATGCAGAAATGTTGTTGACTTTCAAGACTGTTATTTTGATTCTCTGCTGGGCCAACTTCTAAAATGTAATTGTCTTTACCTTTGGCAAAATGGTTGCTTTTTCTTATCCGGCTTATTTTCCCCCAGCCAAATTACCAAAAGTTCTTCCATTTTTTTAGCCAATCACATTCGTCTAGGCAGTGGCAGCATAGCTAATAGTTGGTATGAACTCAACAGTACATCTAGACTCTAATGTACTCCTGATTTGTTCAAAATATATCAATAGAAATAATATAATGCTAAATATTCTTTATTGGTCTTGTTTCAGATGATGTACCCATCACGGATCTAGATGGTTCATGTCGAATACACTTTCTTGCACCAGAAATAAATATTGTGAATGACACATCCCATGTGTTGTAGTTTGTCCATTAGATAGGTACGTAACTAAGTGTAGATAGGTACCTAACTAAGCGGTTGTCACATAAGACTGCAGTCACAAGACACGTTAAGCAATGCATACAGGGGAGGAATGGTTTGAATGTCGGCAGGTATAGGGGACAATCTATTACTACAGAGGCACCATCTAGCACAGCGATATTTATTAACCTGGGGATAACAAGTTTTTTAAAGTATGACTAAATAATTAATTTATTATGACTGCACTTTTGTAACATGCTACACTGAAGATGTATGTTGTGGAACAACATACCAGAAATTAAGAATGTCTTTTACTGAAAGAAACAAGTCCCTTACAATCGGAGAGGATCTTATCAAGCCATGTTTAGTTGAAGCATCGAGGCTCGTCCTTGGCAGGGAACAATGGAGATACATGAGCCAGATATCACTAGGACACAACCATGGAAACTGAATATCTGAGACGAACGAGGACACTTGGATCAGGCTGCTTTAGTTGCAGTGGTGTTAGCAGAACCTTTGAAGCTTCACGCTTCAATTGAATTAACATTTATTATGGTGTTTATTGTGCACAATCGCTTGTGCATGAAACAAAACTCCAAAAGGGGACTGTTTTCTTAGCTGTTAACCATCAGTGTTTTTCTATTCTGTATTGATGATGGCAAGTTATGGGGACATAATTTCATCGTCGTATGTTCGAACTAAAAGAAAACTCGTATATTCTTGGAAGGGGGAGAACTGCTACAGAACCAGATCATACAAATCAAGACAAAGAAGTCGTACAGTTATACATATAGTCTCTATTGCACATCTTTTGGCGATATCAATCAGCTTTTAACCTCTCACAAGAAAGGAATATATTGCACAATCTCACCACTTAAGGCAATGTTGTTGTCGGCTCCCTTCGCAAATCCAGTTTTGACAACATGAAGTTAAGGCTAATGAGGTCTGGTCTCAAAATTGTCAATGCCACATGATGAGAACGAACATTAATGTCTTGATGACAATATCATGCCGCACATACTTTCCATGGTCAGATTTTTCTAGGCTACCAGTTCAATCTGGTCAAGTAACAAGAAATAGACGTATACATCTCAAGATATTGGAGCTATCCAATCACATTATCAGTCAACAAGGAGCTCCAGGCTTGTTGGCGTCCTCCGAGAAAGCAGTACCTCTCGGTCGACTACATTCACGCAAAATTCATTTTGCACTTCGTACCCAGTGGGATTTCAAATCATAAATTCTTACCTCTTCTCCAACCTGTACTCAAAGAACTGACCTGGTGGATGTCGGAGCAAAATATATTTATGGGTTCACGGATTACACCACGGAATCCCGACATTCATATTCTGACAGTTGCATCAGAGCTGGGTTGGGGCGCTCATCTAGTTTGGGAGACAACTTCAGTGGTCACCAGAATTTCTCGGACGACACTTCAACTTCCTATAGTTGAAGGCCGTCCACCTTGCCCTTCTGTTTTGGCTTCCCAGGTTACACTGTTCTGGTAGAGCTGGACAATTCTACTACAGTTGCATACATCAATAAGCAGTGTGGGGGCACAATCCAATTCTCTGACAAGGCTAGTTGCTCAAATTCTGCTATTTTTTCAGGAGAGATTAATCGATCTTCATGCAAGACATATTCCCGGAATCAGGAATGTTCTGGCAGATTCTCTGTTGAGGACAGGTCAAATTCAGTCAACAGAATGGTGTCTGAATGCATCAGTGTTTCGAGCCATAACTCTGTTATGGGGAGTACCAATGATGGATCTGTTTGCAACCAAACAGACCACTCGTCTTCCTCTCTTTGTCTCAACAATCCCCGATCCATCTGCAGTAGCGGTGGACGGGTTGTCACTGAGTTGGGTATAGTTGTGGGGATATGTTTATTCCCCACATGCACTGATTCCAGCAGTGTTGCAGAAGATTCGACACGACCAATGTCGAATCGTACTAGTTGCCTCTCTTTGGCCGGAAGCACGTTGGTTCATAGACCTACTAACTATGTTGGTAGATCTTCCACGGTCACTGCCACCTGTCCCAGATTTGCTGTCTTAGGGCAATCTCTGCCACAAAGACCCCTCCAATTTGCGGCTTCATACACTACTATTGTCAGGGAAGCCGTTAGAAACAGGCTCTTCAGAACAAGTTGTTGATCACACATCACAACTGCAATGGGCTTCTACTCTCGCCATCTATGAATCTAAGTGGCGGAGTTTTGTCAATTGGTGTAGTAAAAGGAAAGCTAATCCATTCTCTACCTCTTCGGCTTTAATGGGCAACTTCATTCTTTTCCTCTTTAATGAGAAGAAACCAGCTATTTCTACTATTGAGGGATACAGAATGGCTATAGCAAGTACCTTGTGCACCACTACTGGTGCGGAGGTGGGTCACTGTGACACTCTCAGGGCTCTGTTTAGAAATCTTGGAGTTGACCAAGCCAAAGTCCGCCGTGCCGGACTGGGACCTGTTCTTGGTTCTCAAGCAACTGTCACAACCCCTTTGAACCCTTAGAGTCTGCTTCTTTGAAGCTTTTGACCTGGAAAACTGCCTTTTAGTCGCATTTGCTTCTGGCAATATAGAAGTAGTGAGTTACACACCTTTTTGTTTTCTTCATATGCTTGGAAGTTAGAGTGCTCTTCTATAACTTTTTTCAGTTAGCCCTTCCTTTATGGCAAAAACCCAGTTAGTAGAGAAGAGTGCATATATGTTACTGTCTATTTCTATTCCGGCTCTCACTAACATATTAGGAGGGAACATGCAAGATCTTCCACTGTGCCCTATTAAGGCAGTGAAAATTTACCTCCACAGAACCACGGAAACTCGAAATTATAAGAGATTATTTGTTTATATCATTTCAACCGAACCATAAGGGGGATATATCCCCGTTACTTTATCCGGATGGATAAGAAATACCATTTTGTTATAATCCGGAGGGTGCCAGATTGTGATCTACTCCTAAAGCGCACTCAGTTTGAGCTTTGGTCTTCCTTTAACAAGCTTCCACGCAGCAGATTCTAGCTGCAGGAACTTGGAAGTCATCGAACACCTTTGTCATACTATTTAAAGGACATGAGTGGCCAGATATCTCATCTGTCACGACTTGTGACTGCAGGAGTTACCATGATGTAGGTGAATTATCTTCTCACCATCCTAATTCATTCATTGTTTCCAATGGTAATTATCTGACATAATGGAATTCTAATGTTTAGTATTAAAATATATTTCCATTAGCTTAGATACTTACCATCGAAACTTTTAGGAGCCGCGTCAGTATCAGATGCATGATGGGAGAGGGTTTTTGTGTTCTGGTACACCCGGTCAGCCGGGTGATATAGTGTGATTGAAGCTAGAAATGATATCGACGAGTCAATTTGTTGTTTCCAATGATAAGTATCTAGGCTAATGAAAATATATTTTAATACTAAAAATTTGATGTCATATATTATTGATAGGCTAATTTGCATAATTTATGCAAACCAAAACTAAATCAATGTTTTTGAAGTCGTTAAGTATATGCAAAATAATTGGCCTAGGTGGAAAGTTGATGATTTTTTGTCAAATCCATAGGAGCTACCTTAATATATAGTCTAGTAATGACAATAATAACAATATTACTGTGCAATACAAGAAAAGGGGAAAAATAATTGTTTCATGTAATGAAGAACCAGTAAACTAAATGCTACTGTCTTTTCAGTAAGTTATATTGGGTAGGGTGTTAACACAACACCAAATTACCAGCTAGGCACTTTAATCTGCCTTAATTATATTCATATTTAATCACTGTAACAGTCTTGATTTTTTACAGCACAATTCAATTCTTTATTTCCAACTGAACAAAGAACAAAGTAGATGTCTACAATATTATTTATATAATGATACATTTCATAAGTTCAAATGGAAGGGGAGAAAGTTAACACTTCCACCAACAATTTTATTTACTGGTACATCACAGATACGAATAGTAGCCAAAATAATCATGAACAGCATGGTAGCTACATTTAATTTATGCACATAGCTACTGTAATCTGTACCCATTTTCTTAAATGCAATTATACCAGTAATAAACCTGTCAAATCATCAGTGTTATAATGGCCATAATATTTATAATATACAATTATATATATATAATTACACACTAAACAGACAATAGTTTCCAGCCTAACTGAATGTCATGATAGAAGTGGCGATTGTCTAGCTACTGTTGCTACATGATACAATTAGGCCTACTATAGGACTCGGGTGTTGCAATATCTGCTTTTGCAACATTCTTTGGCATTGTGCCAATATCATGATATAATATAGAAATGCATAAAATGGAATTAGAGAAACACCATAAAATAGCTAATGCACAACTTGTCGACAAACAAAACTGAGCAACGTATGTATGACCAAACGCGTTAGAAAGCCACCTAGGCACCCAATCGGGGTTGGTGTCAAGTACATATGAAAATGTACATTAGGTAAAGGGCGTTGAAACAAAACCATATCAGGTATATTCGGTGATGTACAAGTCTAAGTACAGGAAGACTAACAACATTCTGCTGCCAGCTATTAACTATCTAACCAAAATATATAATGATCAGGAAGGACATTTAGACTCAGAGGTGCCATCCCCACAAAGTTTTTAGGGGAGCACAGCACATGAAATAATCATAGCGACAGACGGCGCCAGGAGGCGACACTGTAGTAATTTATTTTCCTCACAATATGTGGTGACAACCACCCCCTTAGTGCTTAACATATTTTATCTTTATCTGCAATTTTACATGCCATGTTGGTTATAAAAAAAATGGCTTCCCATAATGTTCTTTCGGCAGGAAATGGGGGAAATTCGCATACAGCATTTTTACTAAAAAGTTTTGTTGGACATCTGATAAAACACGGGGCTGTCCCATGGAACGAATGACACTCAATTTTGTGCATCAGCCAGTAGAGAAGTATTATTTTGTATTATAAATAATAAAGTTATGTACTTGATATTTTGGCAAGTACAACTGTCCAAGTATAAGTACTTGCCATTGAAAAAACCCAAGTACAGAAAAAATTGACAAGTACTGGTACTTGGACCCAATCCTGCACAAAATGTGGTCCTCTTTGTTTTGAATAAAGTATTTTATAGTGGGTCGACACATTTGTTTGTCAAGGTAGCACTTAATGTTTAGGTGCCAACTTATTTTTAACAGAAATGTCCATTATTTATCCAAGTATTTTCTTTAGCTGGTACATATATCGAGGGTTGTTGCATACCAATATAATTATTTGACAAAACTTTCATCAGGACAATGGAAACTGTTTTTTCATGACACAATCAGTTGGACCAATTAATAGTTAGGCTATAAACATCTTTAAATATGTACTCAAATAAGCAAATGCAAAAAGTTTTTTTTAAATGTGGCCAAAGATCAAAATTGAATAGAAGTTTGTGCCATCTATCATGATAGTTTCTAGCAATATAACTCATTATAAAGTTTGTGCCTAACAAGCCACGGCATGGGTAGATTACCCCTGGTATTTCACAGAATGTAATTTCAATTGTTTTGCTTGTTTTTTACAGAATCATTTCAAGAATAGTTGTTAATCTTGTATCTGCCACAATATGCTTACTTGTTTATACAAATATTATTTTGTGTTATTTTATTTAGATAAAATATACAGGCAAACTGCTAGGTTGTCAAAAGTTTACAAAGAGCAGGTGGCTCTATACAGAATGACATAAGGCTATTCACAGTTTCGTCAAGTTACCTGACACCTAGCATGTTAAGCTATTCATGCACTACAGATTAAAAAACATTCAAAATTTGTTTTCCAATCAAGTAGTAGCTACCTTGAACACACTATCTGAACACGTAACAGAAGTAAATTTAACATCAAAAATACAATTCAAAAAAGCTTGGCAGACAATAAATTTTGAATCTGCGATATAGTTTGACAGACACATGTAGGAATCTATATAATTTGGAATGATGCACTATCGACTACATAATTTATAATGGATACACAAAAACCCCTGTATTCTATTCATTGTACTGTGGCTGTATTATTGTGTACATGTGTGTGTAACACTGTGTATGTGTACATATGTGTGTATATCTGCAAGCGTTTTACCCATGGAACACTATTTCTTAACATTGCTGATCCTAAATAAACAATCAATCAATTAAAACATGATTCACGATCAGGACAAACAAATTGAAATGGGGCTCTACACGATAGATAAAAGCATTCAATGAGCGTCACTGGGCATATCAACGCTATGTCTGTATTAGAAAGGTCCCAAGAATGTATACTAGAGTTGCCCAAGTTCGTGCATCGCAAAATTATATGGCAATGTGGTATTGTGTTGGTTTTCGAAAATCTTACACTCATAATTATGACATGTCAATCAGGTTTATTACCTATTGTAGCTGCAACTGCCTGCAAGCATAACATAAGTGTTCACCAAAGCAGTCAGATTTTGGAAAACATGACGCAATACTAATGGGACACCGAATTGGACGATGCACGAACTTAGGACATGCAACGATAAATCATGCAAGACTGCTGCTTCCTCTAGTGTTCCACACTCCACATAGCGGAGTCTAGGGATGATGTTTCCGTCGTCAGTGAGTCGGCCATTGTTGAGGACTCAAGCGATGAGAGAGAGTCATAACTGACAGGGCGATAGTTGTAGTAGTAGAACGACTTGGGGGCCCTAGTGATGTCGTCATCAAACATGATGATGGCGGTGGTGATAACGAGGCAAATGAAGCTGGTAACGCCGCAATAGAATGAGCCATGGAAGTCTTTCTCGTACTCGTTTGTGTCGTACAGGAAATCATGGTCTTCGAAGTACGTCACAAACGTGTACAGCGCCACCAGGTGCTGAAATGCTGCAGCAGGTATTAATGACGATGAGTAGATGCCACACCAAGAACACAGTTTATATATGCAGCGTTTCAGTGGGCTCGTGTTTATCATAAACATGACTGTGTAACGCCTACCTGACCGAGTTGCATAAATTTACCAGTGATGAAGTCATGGTACTCCTGAAGTTTCGAGTTCACCAAGTGATGTCTACACACGAGGTGATTGGAACGCAGCATTAGCACCGTCATCCAAGTTACATGGATGTTTACCAAGGTAGACACCACAGTATGAAGACAATCTTAGCACGGTCATCTGTATCACATGATATAGATGAGAGCACCAAGAGTGTCTACCTGAGGAAATACCACAGGGGGGTTTGGTTGCTCGGAAACCCCCCAAAAACTCTTCACTATTTTATGATCCATACGGTAACATACATCAGGGGTGTACCTAGGGGGGTTTTTGGTTGCCCGGAAACCAAAAAATTCCTCACCATCGTATGATCCATACGGTGAAGTACATCAGGGGCGTATCCAGGGGAGTTTTTTTGGCTGCCCGGAAATCACTCAAAATTTCTGCACTGCGTATGATCAAAATTATGGCAATATACGGGAGTACACGGAAGGACGACGGTAATACCCATAGGCGCGGGAACAGGGTTAGGGTTATAACTTGATTTTGAACAGCACTGTCCCGCCGTGTTCGGATTTCATGAGGTTCACAGCTGAGACAGCAGAGAAGATGAAGTTACAGTGGTGAACAATTTTCAAAAGCACCCCTCCCTCCCCACTCACCCCCCTCGTCTTCCGATGTCACAGTCGAGCCAACCGAGACAGCCACAAGGTGAAGGAAGATGTGAAGATATGCGGCGGAGCGGCGGTGAAACTTTTTCAGTGGTGCTGAAGCTCCGGTAGCCCCCCAATATGAACTTCATTCCCGCGCCACTGGTAAACCCATTTGGAAACTCCCAACATGTCAATCCTGGGTACGCCCCTGTACCACCAGAGAAAGTCTCAGAATAATTATTGTCATCGGTCTTAGAGACGGTCTCAAAAGTTTGCAAAGTCAATAAAAGTTACGCATTTAATATTGGTTAAAATCATGCCCTTTAATAGATGGTTAGGGATTTGTAATTTGTACAAAATGGCTATTAGCATAAATTTACATTAATAACTGTTTCACATATTAGGTGGCACTATTGTATAAGTTTATCCACATGATATATGGTGAACTTCTGTGACTTCTGATGAAGATTGTTGATAGCAGACCTGGGGCCGAGTACATTTTTATGAGTACAAGTACGAGTACTTTGATGATGGATAAGTATGAGTACGAGTACATTGCTAAAAGCTGAGTACGAGTATAAGTACGAGTAAAAGTATGAGTACATTAAAAAAATATAAATAATAACATATTTTAAAATGATTAATTAATCTAATTTATATAACTCAGCTCAAGTGAATACATATGTAATGGCAGTTGATCAATTTTTTATGAGGAAAACTGAAAAACCTCTATTTCATCAACAGTGAAATTCACTTCATTGGCATTCATTTCAGTGGCATCCTACGATCTTATCATCTATTTGCCATTGCACCGAATGAACATGAGTTGTTCACAGGTTGAGTCTTTCAGACTACACTGTTCAGGGCAGAATACTTTTTCGGCTATGCTAAAGACCCTTTCAACTGGGGCTGATGAGGCTGGAATGCTGAAATGGTGAGGGACCAACTGAGCCAGAGTTGAAAAATTCAGAACTGCAGTGGGTCACTATGACGATCTGTACATGGCTGACTGAGGTATTCGTTCACCTCACGTTCATCTGCTGATGTTATAAGTTTGCAATTTATATTTTCTGATCATAGACTACTAGTTGTTGAGAGGGTTAGCACATGTCCACATAACAGGCTCAGCATCCCCTTTGGACATTTTAGCCAGGCTGCTGGCATGGGATTATACTAGTGTAGGAGGCAGTCTGACTTGAGCCACCTTACTTCTACAGAGGAAGACTGGCAGTTCTTGTTCTTAGCAGTTAGCACTGTCAGCCACTGTCAAGTGTCATGGTCTCCAGACTACATCAAAGGCATTTCCTGTCTAACTGATGGGTTAACTGCTAATTGACTCTTTATGGCTTAATTAAACAAACAGGTTTGTGGCCTGAACTGCTAGCCTACAATTATTGTTTGCTTAATAGGGTGTTTCTGCCTGGGAAAAGATGCTGCCTGTTGCCATGTTTGGGTATCATAGTTATTGTTATCTTAGAATGAGGATGTACTATGTGTAGGGATGGTAAGGTTGTATACTATCAGAAATAACAAAGTATAAAAAAAATAGTTGAACATTTAAATATTTTAGGAAAGTTTCATTTTATAACCAAATATATTAATTTTCCCTAGTACATATTGAGAAAGTACTCAGATGTACTCGTAAAATCTGAGTACAATGAGTATGAGTACGAGTCCATGACCCACAAGTTTCGTGAGTACGAGTACTTCAAAAATGTACTCGAGTACATGAGTACCGAGTACTTCGGCCCCAGGTCTGGTTGATAGCAGTCGAAAGGTCATAAAAAAGGTAAACTGAGTGTGAAATAATTAAAAATATTACTCAATATTAACACTGTCAACCACATACGTTACCTGTAAAAGGGGACATTACTTCCAAGTTATATCGGACATGGACAATCAAAACGCACTGACGGCTTCGTTTTATATGCCTAGTATACATATGTACAAGATTACACATGCACATATGTACAATATTACACATGTACAAGATTACACATGCACACATGTACTAGATTGCACATGCACATATGTACAAGATTACACATGCACATATGTACAATATTACACATGTACAAGATTACACATGCACACATGTACTAGATTGCACATGCACATATGTACAATATTACACATGTACATATGTACAATATTACACATGTACAAGATTACACATGCACACATGTACTAGATTGCACATGCACATATGTACAATATTACACATGTACAAGATTACACATGCACACATGTACTAGATTGCACATGCACATATGTACAAGATTACACATGCACATATGTACAATATTACACATGCACACATGTACTAGATTGCACATGCACATATGTACAAGATTACACATGCACATATGTACAATATTCCACATGCACATATGTACAAGATTACACATGCACATATGTACAAGATTACATGTGCACATATGTACAAAATAAAACGTGCACCTATTTACAAGATTACACGTGCACATATGTACAATATTACATGCGACATATTTACACATGCACATATGTACAAGATTACACGCGACATATTTACAAGTTTACACATGCACATATGTACAAGATTACATGTGCACATATGTACAAGATTACATGTGCACATATGTACAAGATTACACATACACATGTACAAGATTACACATGCACAAATGTACAAGATTACACGTGCACATATGTATAAGATTACACATGCACATATGTACAAGATTACACATGCACATCTCTACATAACAGAGAGAGTAGGAAAAAGATACAAAACATGCAGAAGAAAAAAAAGTTCCAGAAATACATCAAAAGCAATACAGAAACAGGTAGACATGCCGGTATTTCTACATTACATTAAAATTGATTGCATTATTAATAATTTAGCAATCACGAGTAGTAGTCAGACAATTATAAATGTTCCCACTAATACAAAACTGAACTTCTGAAGTGAGAACAGATTAATATTAGGATGACCTGTCCGCCACAAACACAGCACTTCCCATGCTCTTAGATGCAAGCTGTGATGTGGACCATGTGGCACATTATTTAATCAGGCATCACAAGGAGAATGACAAATAATTATAATGGCAGACAACCTTAGAGACACAGTGAGCATGCTTCGTCCATTCTGTCGCTAGGTGGTCAGCAACATCTGGACCCCTTAGTCCAGTCACTAACTGGATACCATGTGTGTTGCACACAAAATCAAGCTGCTGGCAACAAAATAAAATGCATAATTAAAATAATATTAAACAAGTAAATGCTCAGGCCTACCAGAATAATGTTTGTGTTTCCTGGTACAGGGACACATAATTTGGGGTATATACCCCGGTAGGCAGGATACATTTTCTTTCTTCCGTGATCTTTTTTGGATAAATATTTAGGGTAGGTTGACATTTGATTTTCTCGGTAATTGTTTATTTGCAAAGATGTCACCCATATTTTTTTCTGAATAATATGAGAGACACAGTTCCAGTAGTTTGACAGCTAAAGATTGGGCTTGGTGGCAAATCTGTTTTCCTTATTGTGTGGTTTTATACAATGTCATAATTCACAAATAAATGATGTATGTTTCTTGATGTATTGTAAGAATTTCTATGATTGCCCATATTTAACAGGGTCAGTCGGAAAACTGGTAACACAGATCTATTATTCTGGTAGACCTTAGGAAAAAAGTTCATGTAAAAAGAAATATACAGTAGAACATGCAACATACCCGGATAAATTATATATATATATATATATGTATATATATATATACACATATACATATATATATATGGCCCATGAGAAAATGCAATAACAGGTATGTAAATCTTTTGATAACATCAAACAGTGAATATTTATAGAGAACACATCAACTAAAGTGTGATTAAGTAATTTAATAAATTTCATGACATCTGCACACAACACTTATTAACGTATGAGTAACCAAAAGCATCTAGCCTAGAACTCCTAGAAGGGTGCCTGTAACGTAGTATATATTACCTGCAATTGCCAGTATGCTGACAGTCGTACGGTGGGTAATCGGAGACATCTTTATAATCATTCCTTGCGCACAGTGTGTAAGAAAGCCAAGACCAACGACGCTGCAGGCAACACCTATGGTGAATGTTCCCTGCACCAGGGTATGCCATGCTGAAAGAATAAATGTCAATTATACTATTTATAGTAACCAAATGATTTATCATGTACCACTAAGGCTGGATGCTTATTGTAACTAACCTGGGTCATCTAGTAATATTTATTTGTGGAAAAAATGGTCAATACAACTTGTCACCACTGGCATCTTTTGCAAAATAATCTAAAAGTTGTTTTCATTGTTTGATAATACTAAGGGCTCATAATTAACTAAAACAACTATCACTAAAAAGTGTACTCTTAGTGATGTAGAGACAAAGTAATGAAGCTGGCAGCGGACAGGCAACATTGGCATTCTTTGCCATTTTTGGTGTCAGCTTTAATATGTGTGAACCCACACGAAGAGGATTGAGTAAGTAAGTAAGATTTAGGGGCCATCCATACATTATGTAAATGACTGCATGTACGTGAGAATTTGTGTGTGTGTGTGTGTGTGTGTGTGTGTGTGTGTGTGTGTGTGTGTGTGTGTGTGTGTGTGTGTGTGTGTGTGTGTGTGTGTGTGTGTGTGTGTGTGTGTGTGCGTGTGTGTTAGAGTTTTCCTCTTAGACACTTTGCATTTCAGACCATGCCAAAATTGTAGGTGTTGATCAGCTCAGATGGGCTATTAAATATAAAATTAATATGTACATAACAGAGATTATGGGTGGGGGTCTTTCTCAAAAAATTAATCTTTACTACGTCTATGGTATGTAGAGGTAGTGTTACTAGAGAGTGTGCGGTCTCAAAATGTGTCCCAACACCAAAGTCTCCATAGGCTTGAAAGGCAAAAGACATTGTAGCTGTTTCCAGTTGTTTCCAGCGCTCAGTTCTATTAACTGAATAGTCTGTATACATTGTGGTTATAATGTTATGGTCCTAAGTTATGAGGTCTCATTCGACTACTGAACTATTCAGCTTTTTTACAGAACATTATTGCCAAACCGACCTTACTATCATGCTGGCACTGATGGTGGTTACTGCCAGGTTGCTTGTCGTTCTCAGTGGTTCTTTTATGTCCCAGAGACAGGACCGACATTAAGTCATTAACGTGATCTCCAAGTCACAAGGGATATACAGTCCCCAATGTTGAGAGCCAGGTTTTTACACCAAATGTCATGCCGGTTCAGGTTTTGAACTCAGAGAGATGGAATGCCTGGTGGGTGTGCTAACTACTTCTTCTAATTCTAATTATTTACGTCGTAAGGAGCCACTGTTGGCTATGGTTTACGACGGGGTGGGTGCGTATCTGGTGTTATTGGTTGTTAGGTGTTGTACAAAGTTTGAGGATACGTGATCTGGAAAATGTTTGGGTTGGATGCATCTTTGTTTGGGTTGGATGCGTCTTCTACTACTATACTAGTGTCTATGATATTGCGCTCTTAATATATGATATTGAGGGGGTATTTTGCAAAATGAAAGTACTTTAGTTTTTATTGCGTCTACGTAGTGTACAGGCAGCGTTACAGGGGAGTTGGTGTCTCAAAAATGTTCAAAATATGCACTGCATCAGTGCAAGCAGCCTTGCAGGCCTACTTACCTGGGACGCGCTTCCCGGGAAGCAGGTTTTCGTGGATGGACGAGCATGGTTCATCTCCGACGCAGAAATGCCAGATGCCGAAGCTAGCGTAACCACTCGGCGAGCTTTTGACGCTCGCCCAGTACGGAGTCGTAACACTCACCAGGCCGAATAAAACCCCGAAAAACATGATTCGGTTCGGCACCGGCGTATGCAGCCATCCCCAGGCGGCAGCCCTGGGGATTCGACGGGGCCGAGTTTTGAGGGTCCGGGCAGGGAGGGCGGTCGTATTTTGCCTCAACGAACGTGTAGACTTTGCCGTAGAAGATGATGATTTCAGAGATGCACTCCTCGATTTAATCGACGCTGTCGGCGACGCGTGGGCCTGAACTGTCGGCCCCGCGCCGCAGGATTTCGCAATGTTTCTTTTGACAGCCACCATAACAAAGCAAAGTGCGCGTGCGCGTGTATTATTAAAGCCGAAAGAGGTCGATCGTTGTAACTGCAGGGATCGTTCAGTTATTCGATACCTGGTGGCTAGCGGATGCAACGTTTTCCGTTCAAGTGAGCACAACTTCTTTGTTATACACTCTACATATTTTTATTAGCGTGAATGAACACAGATTGTTTCAGCAACTAGAAAATGATAACATCTACTGCGGGGTCAGACTTGAAACATAGTTTCTACCCGAACGCGTTAAACTTCGCTGCATTGATGATTGTGTACGTGTTGATTTGTGCAAATGCAAATTCCACATCAACAATGGGGCTATTTACCAGGCTTAACTGTAAATATGTTGTGACTGACAAAACTACAAGCTGCATCCACCCATCCCACATAAAACAATTTATTCAAAACAGGTACTGATGATAGACATTGGCCTCTCACAGACCTTCAACTGATTGTGTGCAACACATTCAGTCGTGTATTGTGTTTATGCCATATTTAAAACACGCACCAGTGTTTTTTTTATCAATAGCAACAATCTCCATCAAGACACAAATGTGGTGTTAAACAAAAATAGGGCTAAACATTTCTAAGATAAGCCCGGAATCACTGTTTCCTGTCAACCTTGCTACGTAATCTGTGGCAGATCCACAACAGTGTAACTACAACACAACCATTATCTGTGTTGTGCTAATGCCATATTTTTAAAACAGATTATAGACATTTTCACAGACCTTCAACAATATAAAGTCTGCAACACAATCAGTCTTCTATCGTATTCATGCCATACTTAAAACACGCACCAGTGATATTATCAATAGCAACAAGCTCCATCAAGACACGAGACTTCATTTCATTGAATGTGTCTTCCCAAGACTGACATTTCGTGACAGATATTCTGTCAGGTTGTGAGGTGCTGCTTGGCGGCGAGTCAGCAAGTGTTGGGCACTAATTGCGACAGTCACAGTGGCGTATGCAGGATTTTTCATTTGGGGGGGGGGTGTGGCAAAAACGGGCGAGTACTGCCCTGTCCAGCGCACAAGAGCTGACAGCTGCCGTGCGACTGTTGGGGGGGGGGGGGGGGCAGCTGCTACCATTGGGGGGGGGGGGGGCGACCGCCCTCTCTAAATACGCCAGTGGCAACAGACATCCTTTTCTTTAGCAGTGCGAGTAGCCGTGCTCGTTGATTGCAGCACACTTTGTAGGACGTCCGGTCTGCAAAGACCTCTTTGCTCCGCAAGCCACGTAACGTCTCGCAACAGCAGTTGGCTACACTCCGGTTGACCTTGAACCAGTCATTCGGGAACGTTTGCGAATGAATGATGACAGTCCAGAATACCTGCCAAAGCAATGAAGGGCTGATGACAATGTAGCATCTGTCTTGATTTTCTCGGCTTAGTCAAGGTATCGTCGTAGGGCATAACTGACCTCAGGGTATTGACGTACTTTTGCAACGATGCCGACATTAAAAGTGGCGAAACCATGTAGCAGTTCGTCACATTCATCGCTATCTTCCTCTCTTGCAGCCCCATTCTGATCTTCGCCATCTTGATATCCAAGTCCCTCAACCCTGCTGCCTTCATGCTCTTTCACACAACAGGACAGCGAAGAAGGATTGCTCTACAGCAGTGCCGTTTCCTTTTGCCACACAGTGAAGAAGATGGCGAAGTTCGGATGAACACTTCGGCATCTGCTTGGTTGGTTGTTGATATTTATATTTAGACGCAACAGCAGCCTGATGCTTGCACCACGCACCTGTCAAGCCACTGGGCAGGAAACAAGTTCTGCGTGTATGTCGATGTATGTGACTCCTACTTATGATTCGCTGTCGACTTCGAATGTGCAGGTTGTCAGCTGCTTGATAGCACTGTCATCAAAGTTTCCATCCTGAGTGCATATCAACATCTACTGACACATGGCAGCCTGTTGTTTGCTGCATCGATAAGTCGGTGCTGGTAGTATTCTTCCATGCGTGCTATGACGAAGTGGAACAGCTCCACGGCATCGCATGTTTCGGTGCGCCCCAACACGTTGTCTTTGAGTGCACGCATAGCTGCCTCACAGTAGTCACAGGAAGTCCTAAATGCCCTGCCATAGGACAGAAATGTCGGTTGTGCTCCAAAATGAACCATTTAAAGAAATGTTGCATGTCTGCAAATCGGGGTACAGTCGGGCAAATTCACCAGTCGGACAAAACTGGTGAACCAGATACAGTGATCTTCACTGTTAACTCAGTGAGCAGAGCATCGAAACCATATAAGACGTGTGATCTGTTGCTGGCAAACACACCAGTGACACCAGTAATGGACATAGAGGCAAAGGTGTCAATTATACAAGAAACAAAACATTATCGACATACGACGGTACGGAAATTCCACTGAATGGGATTGTCCACCTGCCAGTGACATACCAGTCTGAAACCGTGACGAGTTTCTCATTCTATGTCACACAGTCCGGATCTAGCCTAATGGGAATAGATTTGTTCAACCGTCTCGGATTCACAGTCACACGGAATGGGACTGTCATTCACTCAGTTGACATTGTTGCTGCCTTTCCCACAGTGTTTAACGGGTTGGGGAAAATGGCAAAGTTTGTACACCGCCCCCGAGTCAACCCAGAAGTTAAACCTGTGTCGCAAGGTTTACGACTTCTTTCACTCTTGGTGTCGCAGGCGTATAAACGTCTACAAGACGATGGCATGATCGAACCAATCAACTCATCACCCTGGATTTCAGATATTGTTGTCGCATGTCGGAAATCGGGTGAAATAAGACTGTGTGTTGACCTGAAAGCTGTAAACAAGGCCATCATTCCGGACAGGTATCCACTGCCAACAATGGAGGAACTGTCTGCCGAGTTTCACCACTCAACAGTCTTCACCAAGCTGGACATGAGACGAATCTACCTGCAGGTCCCCATGGCTGAAGACAGAAAGTACTTGACAGCATTCATCACACATGAGGGAGTTTTCCAATACTGGAGGATGCCGTATGGACTTAGTTCAGCACCTAGTGCCTTCCAAAAGATTGTGTCTTCTGTACGGAAGGGGATAGCTGGCTGCATCAACCTCCTGGGCGACATTTTCATCCATGGACACACATAGGAACAGCATAAAACACGACTGCAGCTGGTGCTTAACAGGCTGGCTGAGTATCACATCGCATTTAATCGCAAGAAGTGTCAGTTTGCCAGGACGGAAATCGACTTCCTGGGATACAATACGTCCCCCAAGGGTGTTATACCACTACACTCCAATGTGAAAGCAATTGAGGATCTACCTGAACAGACCAATGCAAAGGAATTTGCTTCGTTTCTGGGCACTACGAATTTCTACCTGAAAGTTGTCCCAAACTACTCGGAAACTGCTGAGCCACTTAGATGACTACTACGCAAAGACGCTCAGTGGGAATGGACAGCCGAGCAAGACCAAGCCTTCCGCGACTTGAATCAGAAAATTGCGTCTGCTCCAATTCTCGCACATTTCGATCCAGATGCTCCAACGATCATGACGACGGATGCTCCAGGAATCGCCCTTGGTGCGGTATTATTGAAAGTATCAAATGACAAAGAGAGGCCAGTCGCGTATGCATCCAAGACGCTTTCAGCAACAGAACGGAAGTACTCCACAGTTGAACGTGAAGCACTGGCATGCATCTTCACGTGCGAACACTGGCATGTGTTTTTCTTCGGTAGAAAATTCACGCTGAAGACGGACCACTTGGCATTCGTAACGCTGTTAGCGACTTCTGGTTCGGGCCACAGACCACAGGCCATTGCGAATCTACCGATGGTCTGATCGCCTACACCAGTATGACTTTGACATTCAGTACTCTGCTAGATCCAAGAACAAGGTAGCATATATGCTCAGCAGGCTGGTCAAAGAAGAAAAGTGTGAATCGACGACAGACGACTGTGTCATGGAAATTGAGTTGGACAACCTCGTTACAACGCTTCTTCTGAGGATGGCACTCTGATGCAGGTCCGTCACTTGATACATAATGTTTGGCCCAGACACCCACTCCCTGACATGGAAGCCTACTTCCGACTGAAAGATGAGCTATCCGTGTTCAACGACGTGTGTGTGTGTACGCGCGCGCGCGCGTGTCACTTAGCACACGTGCTGTAATCCCTAGCACACTTCAGGACAAAGTGCTGAAAATGGTCCACAAAGGTCATACCGGGATCGTGTGAACCAAACAATGCTGTCGCGAATCGGTATGGTGGCCCGCCATCGATCGACACATCGAAGATCTTATCAGAGATTGTAAATCATGCGCAGTGTGTGAGAAATCTATCAAACCTACACAGCCGCCGATTCAGCCCATACCATAGCCGGAGAAACCATGGCAGCGGATACAAGTCGACATATTCGGTGAGGTGCAGGCCGCACATCACAGCCAACGATTTATGGTTGTCATACAGGACCAACATTCTAAATGGCCGGAAAACAGTACGGTGACGTCTTCCGCCATTATTCAGATCCTGAAGGACCTGTTCGCTCATTGGGGATTCCCGGAAGTTCCCCAAAGCAACAACGGACCACAGTTCGTGTCATACGAGTTTGAAACATTTAAGCAGAAACGTGGTATTGGGCATCGTTGCAGTGCGCTGTACAACCCACAGTGCACTGTGGAGAGATTAAATCGCGTCGTCAAAGAGAGTCTCGCAGTTCAACTTGTGGAGGGGAAAACGTTCGCAGATGTAGTACGAACTGTCCTGCAAACGTACCGATCGACACCACATGCGTTGACACAGCGTACTCCAGCAGAGTTGATGCTAGGTCATAAACCATGGTTTCCTCACGAAAACCTTAAATCACCCCAGGCATCTCAACCAATTTTCAGTGTTAGCAGAATCGATCGAAGGAAGCAAGAGGAACGAAGCAAAGCATACACCGACAAACGACGTCGTTCGCGAAATACGACAATGAAACATGGAGACTGGATCAGGACAAAACGACCTATCCGGAAACACAAGCTGGCATTGTCATTGTCGAACCCGAAGCGTATCGCCCCTAAAGCTGG
This sequence comes from Escarpia spicata, assembly GCA_963995525.1. Lineage (NCBI taxonomy): Eukaryota > Metazoa > Annelida > Polychaeta > Sabellida > Siboglinidae > Escarpia > Escarpia spicata. The sequence goes on along the minus strand of OZ023209.1, from coordinate 43,071,164 downwards.
TCTCAATACGTTCGTGCTTGACGACGGGTCGCGCTGAAACTCACGGCGTTGTGTTCGATCGCGAAAACCAGGAAATCAACAGCTATCGTCTGACGCTCACCTTGATGACCTTGACATCGGAGGTCTGCCTGCACAACAACCCGGTTACCCGCAGTACCAACGGCCCAGGCGAAACAGACGTCTACCGCGGTACCTTCAAGACTACCTGATGAGCAAGTGAACGTTTGTGGTGACATTAGTCAGCTGTTACATTAGCATGTGACTTTAAACATCAGCGGCTACATTGGTAATTTGAACGGTTTGTGTTCGCCTCTTTATTGTTCGATTTCGGAACAGTAATCTTTACAGAGAGGGGGAAATATGCTGTGTTCTGTTATTTTAACAGTGTGCCTTTAATGTACTTGAACAGCTGACATCAGTCTCGTTCTGGGGTGAAACGTGGCTCCGCCTTGATACTGTATTGCAGTCTGTTTAACGTTACGATAGTCGGGTGTTGTTTGTGATATTTTAATATTATCGACATTACACTTTCAGCATCGCAGTCATCAGTCACGATGACTTGAGGGCCACTTGCACCTTGACCGCAGAAACTCTCTGGTGTAATGAGTGTCTTGTACATGGTCAGTGCCGCCTCAATACATGATCGCGTTTCTGATGTTGTCAGAAAACAGCCGACAGGAACTCCTCCTGCAGCAAAGTGTGTCACCAGGAGGAACATTCTGCACCTGTGACGGTCCGCATTGTCTGTGCAGTCCATCAACATCAGTTCACCACTCTGTTTCACCTGAAACAACAACATAAAGATACCGCTATATATACATGTAAATGCTTTGATGGAATTATTACGAATATAATCAATATACGGGCAGTTTTACAATATCAGTGGAAGGTGGTTTTCTGAACTTAAGAAAGTATTACCAGCTGACTAAAAGACAATAGCACAGCAATGTTTTGTACCAGTTAACATGTACTATACGGGGTACCTGTGAAACACGCAACTTTGGTATGGCATTTTTGTGCAGATCAAAACAAGCATAATTTTGGGCAAATTGGCTGTTTCACAGGGATAGTAACTTTTCTGTTATTACAAAGTATACACATAGAACATCTGTCCGTGTTAATTTAACCTACAGTATGTAAGTTGTATTTGTTGCTATAACCCATTGATTCCTTATTTAAATAACAACAATACTTGGTAGAGATGTGATCAATGACATCATATATTTTACCAACAATCGTCAACGTTTTCTTTCCAGTTCTTGTTTTTCGATGTGGGTTCAAACAAGAACGGTAGTGCTTTATTTTTTTTACCTTTTTGATAATCAGAAGCCTGATTTTTCCAAAACTGAAATATGAAGTATAAATGTGTCGCACATTTGCAGAAAGCATTTACAATAAGTGTGTACTGAAAGTAAAATTTGAGTAGGTGGTTATGTGGCAACACATTGTTAAGTGACTCTTAACCATGTCCTACGTCATTATTACATAATGTAGTTAAACACTTCAAGATCATTAAAGTGACACTGACATCATCTATGCACGTAAACACTTCAAGATCATAAAAATTATACTGACATCACCTGTGTGTTTGTAAGGAACTAACACATAGCAGGTCATGAGGTAATTATGTTTGTGTAATAAAAACGTTGTAGACCTATATATCTAAATAAGAAGGTCTGATAGGCTTTAAACTTGGGTAGTAACAAGGAAAAAATTTGCATCAACTTGTGAATATAATTGGTCACAGACAGATCTGTAACTTAGATACTTTGTTGAAGGTCAAACCCATACGTCTCTTTACAAAAATAAATGAGCAGCACAGACAGGTGTTTCTACAACAACATACATCATACCGATGTCGTGTGTTCTTCAGGTACCTGTTAACTGGGTACAAAAAATACTATGCTATTGTCATTAATGTCTTCTTATGTTCAGCTCCCCTCAAAGTTGTGAATATGCCCATATATATATATGTATATATATAGAATTGGTTCTAGATTTGGTTTAATCAACCAAAAATTAGCCAAATAAAAAAGTCCTCTCTGTAATGTTCAAAGTTACCCCTACATGAACTTATGGCATCCTACTGTGAAAAGCTGGCTACGGGTCTGCATGTGACAACTTCATCTTCAACTTCATGTCTTTTTCGATACTTTTGGTATTCATGAAATGTCTTTTTTTAAAGGATTTGTTCTGCCACTTACACTTGCCAAGATACGCGTCATAAGTGGACTGCAAATAGTCACGATGAGCTGGTTGTCAACCGTTTGCAACTTTGCCGACTCCTCACCGCACGCTTTGTTGTATTCTTCTACTGCTGCCTCCAATTCATGCAGCATTGTTTCACCCGTCAGACTGCCATAAACGAAACCGAAACTCTCCGTGGGGAAGACGTTGCTAAAGTAAAAGTTGTTTTTAACAAACTCGGCTACGAATAATGAAGTTGGTAAAATATGTGTGATTAATAATATAACATGAAACATTTGCATGATAAGTTACAGAAATGAAAACCAACGCTACGAACCTAGCATATGACACAAATATGATTAGATATATATAGTAGAGATTTAGAATATGAATATCATGTGGAAACCTTTGTTCGGGTTTTTGTTAAATTATGTTTTTGCTATTGTGTACGGCGAAATCGATGACGTCCAGTATATATATATATATATGGTATAAGGACCGAGGCACTCACATGACTGTTGAAACTGAGCTAACGTCCACCAATAAACACATTAGCTGGTGACGACAGAGTTGCACTGCGCTTTTTATAACACAATAGCGTCAACGTATCGGGCGCAATCAACGCACTCGTTTGTACAAGGTTGTAACATCGACAAATGTGTTAACTTAACGGCGTTGAAATGGGAGTGAAAACGTTTCTCGTTAGGCTTGTGGCGTTGCACGTAGCGCTGATCCTCGACGCGATGAGCATGTGCTCACCCGTCTGGCTCGTCGGGAGCCCGGCCGAGAACGCGACGTCGAACAGCTCGGACGTGATGAAGGGACTGTGGGCGCTGTGCTTTAACGACGACTGCGATACTCTCAACGAGATACTACAGGCGGGTGAGTATGGGGGGTGAATAGTGGGTGGATGTTTGAAAGGCTGAGCACATGCATGCAGGGAGTGAGTGGTAAATTGTGGATGGAATGGAGGGTCTGTTTGAATGGGTGAGTACGTGGGGAGGGGTGAATGAAAGAGGTAAACCAAGGGTTGATTGGAGGGAGTGAATGAAGGAGTGGGTGAAGGGATGAATGAGGGGGTGAGTGGAGAGGGTGACTGGAGGGATGAGTGGAAGAATGAGTGAATGGGTGAGTTGTGTGGAGGGATGAGTGGAAGGATGGGTGGAGCGATGAGTGAAGGGGGTGAATGAATGGATGTGTGGAGGGATGAGTGAAGGTGTGAATGGAGGGATGAGTGGAGGGATGAGTGGAGGGAATGTTTGGATGGGTGAGTAAAGGAAACGATCGATGAGATGCATGGTGCCAATGTCAACAGTTTTCTTTCGTGATCGCACGTACATTATCTTGAAAACAAACGCGCATACGTCAGATATTAAAACGGAATCGGTTTTGTTTTGCAGACTCGTTTCGGGCGACGCAGGCGTTATTCACGATCGGAACCGGAAGTTGCTTGGTGTCCCTGGTACTATTCTACCGGTACATCGTTGTGTTCTGCACAAGCTTCAAAGAATCGCTGCCGCTGACTATCGCGTGGTTGTCCGCCATGTTGGTGTCTGGTGAGTTGATTGGTGATAAGCAACGTGTCCGACCAAATGCCAGTTAAGTGTCCAGTATTGTGGGATTTGTGAAGTAACTTTTGGTTTGGACATTGTCGAATTTGGGTGTATTTTATATCAAATTACATGAAATCTAGTAGATGCATTATGAATTTCAGTCAGAGACGATTATGGCAAATACACATCCTACAGCTATGCAAACAAAGGAATCCCGTGTTGAAGATATACCATTGTCTATCAATCTAGGTTTTGTAGGATAATTGTTTTGTCAAATGTTTTAATCCATAATGGAACAGTACCCGTGATACTGCGGGTCGTATATTGCACTTGAAGGGGTCCTAGCATACATGGACAGGTTAGTATACCGGTCAATCAAGATTCTTGCCCGTCAGGCCCTTAGCCAAACATATTTTTTATCAGTCTTAAATGAATGAAAAGTGTGCTATTTTAACATGCGAACGGCTTGCGTGGAAGCCATTCTTGTCAATCTCAGCCAGTTGAGTTTTTTTCAATGACAAACCTCCATCATTTGAACCACATATTTAATTAATATTGATCCATTTGATTAGTTTCACTACCAGTTGTGTCAATGATAGTCATTAATGTGGGCCTCTAGACTTGAAACTATTAGTTAATCTATTGGACAGCTGAACGCCTCTAAATTCCACCAAACATCGGAATGCTGTTACCAGTTGTAATTACCAATCTTGGCTTGTCATCTGCCAGTCTTGAAGATGGGCAGACGGGCCTCTTGCTAACCCTTGTTGCCCTTCCACGTAGGACATGCCATGTCAGAATGATACGGTGACGGATCTCTAAATTAGAGTTTTTCGACTATATATGTCTACCACGGCGTATCATGATCAATAATGATATACAGACTGTACTGGTGTTCTTCCTCCTTGTTCCCGGTACAAGGGTGAGGTCATGTATAGTATTATTGAATCATTCGTCATGTTCGTTCTCTCTATAGCTACCTTCAACCGCCTCCTCTCCCCATCTTCCATCGTCACCCGCTATTCTCATGTTCCTCCTCACACAGTCTTCCCATCTCAGTTGTGGCCTTCTACTGCGTCCTTGGTTTAGTTCCGCCTCGGCTCACTTTGCAAGTTTGCCAGCACCCATCCTTGCCAAGTTCACTGGCAGGCCTGGCCGTCTCATCCGGTTTCTCACCAGTCTTCCTTTTAGACTGCATTCCAATCCAACCTCTATGATAGGTATATATCATGGTAGACTAAGGTGAACCTCTGCATACCATGGCTTACTGTTTCATAACACCATGAGATATCATGATATACCACGGCTTACTGTTTCACAACACCATGAGATATCATGATATACCATGGCTTACTGTTTCACAACACCATGAGATGTCAAGATATACCATGGTTTACTGTTTCACAACACCATGAGATATCATGATATACCATGGCTTACTGTTTCATAACACCATGAGATATCATGATATACCACGGCTTACTGTTTCACAACACCATGAGATATCATGATATACCATGGCTTACTGTTTCACAACACCATGAGATGTCAAGATATACCATGGTTTACTGTTTCACGACACCATGAGATATCATGATATACCATGGATTACTGTTTCACGACACCATGAGATATCATGATATACCATGGTTTACTGTTTCACAACACCATGAGATATCACGATATACCACGGTTTACTGTTTCACAACACCATGAGATGTCATGATATACCATGGTTTACTGTTTCACAACACCATGATATATCATGATATACCACGGTTTACTGTTTCACAACACCATGAGATATCACGATATACCACGGTTTACTGTTTCACAACACCATGAGATATCATGATATACCATGGTTTACTGTTTCACAACACCATGAGATATCATGATATACCATGGTTTACTGTTTCACAACACCATGAGATGTCATGATATACCACGGTTTACTGTTTCACAACACCATGAGATATCATGATATACCACGGTTTACTGTTTCACAACACCATGAGATGTCATGATATACCACGGTTTACTGTTTCACAACACCATGAGATATCATGATATACCATGGATTACTGTTTCACAACACCATGAGATATCATGATATACCATGGTTTACTGTTTCACAACACCATGAGATGTCATGATATACCATGGTTTACTGTTTCACAACACCATGAGATGTCATGATATACCATGGTTTACTGTTTCACAACACCATGAGATGTCATGATATACCATGGTTTACTGTTTCACAACTCCATGAGATGTCATGATATACCATGGTTTACTGTTTCACAACACCATGAGATGTCATGATATACCATGGTTTACTGTTTCACAACACCATGAGATGTCATGATATACCACGGTTTACTGTTTCACAACACCATGAGATGTCATGATATACCAAGGTTTACTGTTTCACAACACCATGAGATGTCATTATATACCATGGTTTACTGTTTCACAACACCATGAGATGTCATGATATACCATGGTTTACTGTTTCACAACACCATGAGATGTCATGATATACCATGGTTTACTGTTTCACAACACCATGAGATATCATGATATACCATGGTTTACTGTTTCACAACACCATAAGATATCATGATATACCATGGTTTACTGTTTCACAACACCATGAAATGTCATGATGTACCATGGTTTACTGTTTCACAACACCATGAGATATCATGATATAACATGGTTTACTGTTTCACAACAACATGAGATTTCATGATATACCATGGTTTACTGTTTCACAACACCATGAGATATCATGATATACCATAGTTCACTGTTTCACAACACCATGAGATATCATGATATACCATGGTTTATGTTTCACAACACCATGAGATATCATGATATACCATGGTTTACTGTTTCACAACACCATGAGATATCATGATATACAATGGATTACTGTTTCACAACACCATGAGATATCATGATATACCATGGATTACTGTTTCACAACACCATGAGATATCATGATATACCATGGTTTACTGTTTCACAACACCATGAGATATCATGATATACCATGGTTTACTGTTTCACAACACCATGAGATATCATGATATACTAACACCATGAGATGTCATGATATACCATGGTTTACTGTTTCACAACACCATGAAATATCATGATATACCATGGTTTACTGTTTCACAACACCATGAGATATCATGATATAATAACACCATGAGATGTCATGATATACCATGGTTTACTGTTTCACAACACCATGAGATGTCATGATATACCATGGTGTACTGTTTCACAACACCATGAGATGTCATGATATACCATGGTTTACTGTTTCACAACACCATGAGATGTCATGATATACCATGGTATACTGTTTCACAACACCATGAGATGTCATGATATACCATGGTTTACTGTTTCACAACACCATGAGATGTCATGATATACCATGGTTTACTGTTTCACAACTCCATGAGATGTCATGATATACCATGGTTTACTGTTTCACAACACCATGAGATGTCATGATATACCATGGTTTACTGTTTCACAACACCATGAGATGTCATGATATACCATGGTTTACTGTTTCACAACACCATGACATGTCATGATATACCATGGTTTACTGTTTCACAACACCATGAGATGTCATGATATACCATGGTTTACTGTTTCACAACACCATGAGATGTCATGATATACCATGGTTTACTGTTTCACAACACCATGAGATGTCATGATATACCATGGTTTACTGTTTCACAACACCATGAGATGTCATGATATACCATGGTTTACTGTTTCACAACACCATGAGATGTCATGGTATACCATGGATTACTGTTTCACAACACCATGAGATGTCATGATATACCATGGTTTACTGTTTCACAACACCATGAGATGTCATGATATACCATGGTTTACTGTTTCACAACACCTTGAGATGTCATGATATACCATGGTTTACTGTTTCACAACACTATGATATGTCATGATATACCATGGTTTACTGTTTCACAACACCATGAGATGTCATGATATACCATGGTTTACTGTTTCACAACACCATGAGATGTCATGATATACCATGGTTTACTGTTTCACAACACCATGAGATGTCATGATATACCATGGTTTACTGTTTCACAACACCATGAGATGTCATGATATACCATGGTTTACTGTTTCACAACACCATGAGATGTCATTATATACCATGGTTTACTGTTTCACAACACCATGAGATATCATGATATACCATGGTTTACTGTTTCACAACACCATGAGATGTCATGATATACCATGGTTTATTGTTTCACAACACCATGAGATGTCATGATATACCATGGTTTACTGTTTCACAACACCATGAGATGTCATGATATACCATGGTTTACTGTTTCACAACTCCATGAGATGTCATGATATACCATGGTTTACTGTTTCACAACACCATGAGATGTCATGATATACCATGGTTTACTGTTTCACAACACCATGAGATGTCATGGTATACCATGGATTACTGTTTCACAACACCATGAGATGTCATGATATACCATGGTTTACTGTTTCACAACACCATGAGATGTCATGATATACCATGGTTTACTGTTTCACAACACCTTGAGATGTCATGATATACCATGGTTTACTGTTTCACAACACTATGATATGTCATGATATACCATGGTTTACTGTTTCACAACACCATGAGATGTCATGATATACCATGGTTTACTGTTTCACAACACCATGAGATGTCATGATATACCATGGTTTACTGTTTCACAACACCATGAGATGTCATGATATACCATGGTTTACTGTTTCACAACACCATGAGATGTCATGATATACCATGGTTTACTGTTTCACAACACCATGAGATGTCATTATATACCATGGTTTACTGTTTCACAACACCATGAGATGTCATTATATACCATGGTTTACTGTTTCACAACACCATGAGATATCATGATATACCATGGTTTACTGTTTCACAACACCATGAGATGTCATGATATACCATGGTTTACTGTTTCACAACACCATGAGATGTCATGATATACCATGGTTTACTGTTTCACAACACCATGAGATGTCATGATATACCATGGTTTACTGTTTCACAACTCCATGAGATGTCATGATATACCATGGTTTACTGTTTCACAACACCATGAGATGTCATGATATACCATGGTTTACTGTTTCACAACACCATGAGATGTCATGATATACCATGGTTTACTGTTTCACAACACCATGAGATGTCATGGTATACCATGGTTTACTGTTTCACAACACCTTGAGATGTCATGGTATACCATGGCTTACTGTTTCACAACACCATGAGATGTCATGATATACCATGGTTTACTGTTTCACAACACCATGAGATGTCATGATATACCATGGTTTACTGTTTCACAACACCATGAGATGTCATGATATACCATGGTTTACTGTTTCACAACACCATGAGATGTCATGATATACCATGGTTTACTGTTTCACAACACCATGAGATGTCATGATATACCATGGTTTACTGTTTCACAACACCATGAGATGTCATGATATACCATGGTTTACTGTTTCACAACACCATGAGATGTCATGATATACCATGGTTTACTGTTTCACAACACCATGAGATGTCATGATATACCATGGTTTACTGTTTCACAACACCATGAGATGTCATGATATACCATGGTTTACTGTTTCACAACACCATGAGATGTCATGATATACCATGGTTTACTGTTTCACAACACCATGAGATATCATGATATACCATGGTTTACTGTTTCACAACACCATGAGATATCATGATATACCATGGTTTACTGTTTCACAACACCATGAGATGTCATGATATACCATGGATTACTGTTTCACAACACCATGAGATGTCATGATATACCATGGTTTACTGTTTCACAACACCATGAGATGTCATGATATACCATGGTTTACTGTTTCACAACACCATGAGATGTCATGATATACCATGGTTTACTGTTTCACAACACAATGAGATGTCATGATATACCATGGTTTACTGTTTCACAACACCATGAGATGTCATGATATACCATGGTTTACTGTTTCACAACACCATGAGATGTCATGATATACCATGGTTTACTGTTTCACAACACCATGAGATGTCATGATATACCATGGTTTACTGTTTCACAACACCATGAGATGTCATGATATACCATGGTTTACTGTTTCACAACACCATGAGATGTCATGATATACCATGGTTTACTGTTTCACAACACCATGAGATGTCATGATATACCATGGTTTACTGTTTCACAACACCATGAGATGTCATGATATACCATGGTTTACTGTTTCACAACACCATGATATGTCATGATATACCATGGTTTACTGTTTCACAACACCATGAGATGTCATGATATACCATGGTTTACTGTTTCACAACACCATGAGATGTCATGATATACCATGGTTTACTGTTTCACAACACCATGAGATGTCATGATATACCACGGTTTACTGTTTCACAACACCATGAGATATCATGATATACCATGGTTTACTGTTTCACAACACCATGAGATGTCATGATATACCATGGTTTACTGTTTCACAACACCATGAGATGTCATGATATACCATGGTTTACTGTTTCACAACACCATGAGATGTCATGATATACCACGGTTTACTGTTTCACAACACCATGAGATATCATGATATACCACGGTTTACTGTTTCACAACACCATGAGATGTCATGATATACCACGGTTTACTGTTTCACAACACCATGAGATATCATGATATACCATGGATTACTGTTTCACAACACCATGAGATGTCATGATATACCATGGTTTACTGTTTCACAACACCATGAGATGTCATGATATACCATGGTTTACTGTTTCACAACACCATGAGATGTCATGATATACCATGGTTTACTGTTTCACAACACCATGAGATGTCATGATATACCATGGTTTACTGTTTCACAACTCCATGAGATGTCATGATATACCATGGTTTACTGTTTCACAACACCATGAGATGTCATGATATACCATGGTTTACTGTTTCACAACACCATGAGATGTCATGATATACCACGGTTTACTGTTTCACAACACCATGAGATGTCATGATATACCAAGGTTTACTGTTTCACAACACCATGAGATGTCATTATATACCATGGTTTACTGTTTCACAACACCATGAGATGTCATGATATACCATGGTTTACTGTTTCACAACACCATGAGATGTCATGATATACCATGGTTTACTGTTTCACAACACCATGAGATATCATGATATACCATGGTTTACTGTTTCACAACACCATAAGATATCATGATATACCATGGTTTACTGTTTCACAACACCATGAAATGTCATGATGTACCATGGTTTACTGTTTCACAACACCATGAGATATCATGATATACCATGGTTTACTGTTTCACAACACCATGAGATGTCATGATATACCACGGTTTACTGTTTCACAACACCATGAGATATCATGATATACAACGGTTTACTGTTTCACAACACCATGAGATGTCATGATATACAATGGATTACTGTTTCACAACACCATGATATATCATGATATACCATGGATTACTGTTTCACAACACCATGAGATATCATGATATACCATGGTTTACTGTTTCACAACACCATGAGATGTCATGATATACCATGGTTTACTGTTTCACAACACCATGAGATGTCATGATATACCATGGTTTACTGTTTCACAACACCATGAGATGTCATGATATACCATGGTTTACTGTTTCACAACACCATGAGATGTCATGATATACCATGGTTTACTGTTTCACAACACCATGAGATGTCATGATATACCATGGTTGACTGTTTCACAACACCATGAGATGTCATGATATACCATGGTTTACTGTTTCACAACACCATGAGATGTCATGATATACCATGGTTTACTGTTTCGCAACACCATGAGATATTATGATATACCATGGTTTACTGTTTCACAACACCATAAGATATCATGATATACCATAGTTTACCGTAATCTGTTAGCAATGTGAATTAAATAACGACTGTTAGGCCTACAAGAGCAACAGTTAAATTGTGTTTGTACAATTCTCCAAAAACTCTCAACATTTCAACAAATGAACCGTATATCACAAAACCGTAATCGCTAGTTGAGAACGTCTCCTTTTCTCCTACAGGTTTCAGTATTCTCACCTCCGTCATTATATTCGGTGTCCGTGCGAAGAATGACACAGAAGACATTCCGATAGACTTTGACTTGCACTTCGGCTGGGGTTTCGACGCCGCAATTGCCGCCACTGTTACGACGGTCATCGCGTGCTCGGCCAGTGTTCCTGTTATGACGTTCATCGCGCGCTCGGCCAGTGTTCGGCTGTGTGCTCTACATAAGAACGAACAGAGAGGCTACCAGGACTTCCCGTAGGCCGTACTAGGCTACGGGATCTCCCGTAGGCCGCGTGGGTCTGCGGGAAGCTCCAGTAGATCATGCAGAGCGACAAGGACCTCTCGTAGGCTGTACATGGCAACTGCGAACTCCCGTAAGCAGGGCTACGTAACCTCCCATATGCCGTGCAGAGCTACGGTTACCTCCCGTAGGCCGTGCAGAGCTAGAAGGACTTCTCTTATGCTGTGCAGGGCTACGGCGACCTCCTGTAGGTCGTGATGGGCTACGGCGACCTCCCGTTGGTCATACAGGACTACAGGGACCTCCCGTAAGCCATGCAAGGCTACGAGGACCTAAGGTAGGCCGTGCAGGGCTGTGGGAATCCCCCATATGCCGTGCAGAACACATAATTATTCCGAGTGACACTGCTTGAGAGGGAAGTATGGTGGTGATCACATGTGTGGTTTACCTTCAGTCCGAGGATAAATATATTGGCAAAAAGCAAAAACCTAGTGGCTCTATATAGAATGACATAAGGCTATTCGCAGTTTCGTCAAATTACCTGATGGAAAGTAAGTTCCTTGAATGGTATTAACAAAAGGGTGTATTCTTCTTTTATAAAGCTAAACATGTTAAGCTATTCATGCACTACAGATTAAAAAACGTAGACATTTTGTTTCTACTGCCGCCTCCAAGTCATGCAGCATTTGGAAGCTGATGTAGACCAGAATACAGTGCAGCTATTGCATACTGTTAGTATTACGTCTAAAAGTCATTAGTAAGCCCGTTATTAGATGATATGCATGGAAATAAAGTGATAATTTAGGTGGTGTGAAGGTTAAAAACTACATTCCAGCCCTATTTTAGTGAAAAGTTGGCCACCATAGGAAGCAGGTTGTGTACACATTTCTACCAATCAGGCATCTAGCACCTATTTTTTATAATAACATCCATACATTAACTGAGACAACAAGAACAATGGAGAATCTGCATAAATATATCCCGAATGTGACTGAGAATATCATAGCTGTGTGTGACTCTCCAAATATGCAGCGACCGCAATGATCCGAATTTTAGCCATAAAAATTAAAACTGGTCACCTAACAGAAGTGCCATATGTTGAAATTGTGTACATGGACTGGCATGCTATCATTGTTGACGGTCACGCACTTTTCAGTTGTAATATAACCGAATTATACCGAAGTTTGCAGAAGGCAAGGCAGCTTAAACTAATTGTATCCTTACGTCAATTAGTCTGACAAGAATCTGTTTTTATCACTGGTATTGTGTACGTTATATCCGTATATTTAACATCGGAAATGTTTTTTAGTACCCTTGTAAGAATTTAGTGATGTTTGAATAAAACATGATTAGAACAATGGACTCGTTGATGTACTTGGAGAGATACTGGGTGCCACAACTGTCAGCAACCTTCACCAAGTGTCTAGGATGTCCCTGTCAAACGTTTGTTTCTTTCTGAAATTATATATTTTGCTAGCTAGTACCTCTTGTTTCTAATAATGTGTGTACATCAGCGAAATATATAATGGCAGAGTAATTGACGTGTGGCGATGTTTGGCCACTGTGTATCAAACAGAGATCTGCGCCTGTGTAAAAGTACGGTTATTTTAAGTGGGGTTAGGATGACAATTTGTGTGATGCAAGATATACGTTCCACTGGGCATCCCAGTTTTGGTTTCGTAATGTACTATGTATATACCTCAATTTACACCCAGCATTTTAGCCCGTTATCTACAATATAATTGTAGTTACCATCAAAAGACGCCTCTGTGCCTTTCAATATTGTGAATATTGTTGAAATGCCTGGCTTGTGCTCTTGATACCTACTGGTGTCGTACATGAGTGACACACAGTTCATGATTGCATCATATTATTTAGCATAGTTTGTGGGCATTACGTTATACCAAAATTCGTGAAGATGTGCAACTTGCATGTCCAATAAAATGCTGCTTAAAATAATGCTACAAAAAATTACAACATTTTATGAAAAATGACAAAAAAATATATTTCATTAATATTCTATATATTTTACTCCCATATCGGTAAGACACTGTGTTGGCCTGTATGTTTTGCTCAGTATCATTCGCGTCAGGCAAACGTCGTATGTGGTATAAGGTATCAAATAAGCATGTTTAAACCAACTCAAGGCGCTGTTTAGCTTGGAGGTGTGCACAGTTTGATGACGCATTTTAATTGTTATTGAGACAGTGTAAATTTGCCTTTGTGGTTAATCTAGTTATATGTATAGCTTGATATAAATATGACTTTCGTGAAGATTTGCAAGATTCAGAAGATCTATTTGGGGTAAGACCACATTAAAGATTCGTCCGCCATTACCGAAAGAGTGCCTTTGACACCGTTTTGGTGTGAAGTGTGAATTTTGTGTGATCTGTGAATTCGAGCACTTTGACATGGCACCTGTTAGTCCAGTGAATACGGAATGTACTACTGCATTAGATCTTTCACGAGGTAGCAATAAATATACACTAGTCGCTCGCGTATTCGCACAGTGGCTATTTTGCAGCGCGCACCAATATTTCAAAATCCGTCACTAGATTGGGGCGAAATTGAGGGGTGTCAGGTTTGGGTGGATTTTTCTGAGAAATGAGGTATGAAAATTTCACGAGTTTTCCACAGTACTTGTGTCAATGGAGGCTAAATATGCTGTGAAATTTTCAAGCAAGTCGAAGACAAATTTTGCTGGAAATGAAGGAAACGTTATAATGGCCGCCTATGTAAAATTTAAATGTGGTCTTACCCCCAGGATATGAATAGTCATCCCCATGTTGTTCCTGAAGATCAGGTCTGCAAAGAAGTATTCTGATTTTTTACATGTATTTTTATTACATTAATTGTAGGTTCACACACACACGCGCGCGCGCACACACACACACACGCGCGCACACACCACACACACACATTCACGCACACCACACACACACACACACACACACACACACACACACACACACACACACACACACACACACACACACACACACACACACACACACACACACACACACACACACACACACACACTCACACACACACACACACACAGGTGTGTGTATACCCTGCTAAAACATATTAGGGTTTACTAAAGTTAATTTACTATAGTTTACTATAGTAAACACTATAGTAAACTACAGTGTTTTTGCGGAATATTTTACCATGTTTTACCATAGTAAATACTACGGTTTGCTATAGTAAATACTTCATTTTACTATGATGAATATCACGTTTTACCATGGTTTATTACAATGCATACCATATTTTACTATGAGTTACTATGGTGAAAGCATGGTAAAATGCAATATAGGCCTACTATGGTTTACTATAATTCAGCATATGATTTACTATGGATGTATCATGGTTTACCATAATAAACTGTAGTTCATTTTTAGCAGGGTATGTATATATATATATATACGTACATATATGTGTGTGTGTGTGTGTGTGTGTGTGTGTGTGTGTGTGTGTGTGTGTGTGTGTGTGTGTGTGTGTGTGTGTGTGTGTGTGTGTGTGTGTGTGTGTGTGTGTGTGTGTGTGTGTGTGTGTGTGTGTGTGTGTGTGTGTGTGTGTGTATGTATGTATATATATATATATATATACATACATATATGTAGTGGACTTCCATGATATGGTATAATATATAATGTGTTTGCTGGGTAACATAAGGATCACATCACTCAAACTCTTATTTTCATAATATTAAACTACAGGAAACACAATATCATGAATTTGCATCACATATATCATATATTTTAATTGAACGCCTCATCAACCGATTCAATTTTTTCCACGTTGTACGGAGCTTGGACATCGAATCCAAATAATGGCAGCTGTTGCACGTACGTACGTATTGCTTAAAATTTAATGGTGCGCCATCAAGATTAGATAGCATATAATTATGTTCGGAAACATTTGTCATTACTTAATTTATCTTTCCGTCCCTCAAAAAACTGTTTAACTATAAAACTACGAACTATGCGAACGTGCGCATGCGTGACTTATTTCGGTTAGTCGCCAAATTTAGCAAAGCCCGCACCCGAACATCATTCACAGTCACGATTACGATGTTTGTTCGACGTTTGTCGTGCGTGGGTTATAACCACCCTGTCATTTGTAATCCATTGGTTATATCTAGATCTAACGACCTCTGACCCGGATGAATCAAAACCGGCTGTGCGTGGCCTTCCGCAAAACACAGCGGCGGCGTGAACAAGTGGGCGGCCGACGCAGCAATGATCACATGCTTGTTGAAACTGTGCCAACGACCACAAATAAACACATCATCAGCATGTGACCGACCGAGGTAAACTGCGCTGTTTATAACACAAACCGTCAACGTATCGGACGCAATAAACGCACCCAATTTTGTATTTGTAACATCGACAAAGGTGTTAACTTAACTACGTTCAGATGGGAGTGAAAACGTTGCCGTTTCTCGTTGGGTTTGTGGCGTTGCACGTAGCTCTGATCCTGGACGCGACGAGCATGGGCTCGCCCGACTGGCTCGTCGGCAGCCCGGCCGAGAACGCGACGTCGAACAGCTCGGACGTGACGAAGGGACTGTGGGCGCTGTGCTTTAACGACGACTGCGATACTCTCAACGAGACACTGCAGGCGGGTGAGTACGGGGGTTGATTAGTGGGTGTCTGAAAGGCTGAGTGCATGCATGCAGGGAGTGAGTGAAGGGATGAGTGAAGGGATGAATGAAGGGACAAAAGGAGAGGATGACTGGACGGATGTGTGGAGGGATGAGTAGAGGGGTGAGTGGAGGGTGAGTGAAGGGATGAGTGAAGGGATGGGTGGAGGGGTGAGTGAAGGGATGAGTGAAGGGATGAGTGGAGGGGTGAGTGAAGGGATGAGTGAAGGGATGAGTGGAGGGGTGAGTGGAGGTATGAGTGGAGGGCTAAATGAAGGGAGAAGTGGAGAGGTGACTGGAGGGATGTGTGGAGGGATGAGTGGAGGGGTGAGTGGAGGGTGAGTGAAGGGATGAGTGAAGGGATGAGTGAAAGGATGAGTGAAGGGATGGGTGGAGGGGTGAGTGAAGGGATGAGTGAAGGGATGAGTGGAGGGGTGAGTGAAGGGATGAGTGAAGGGATGAGTGGAGGGGTGAGTGGAGGTATGAGTGGAGGGCTAAATGAAGGGAGAAGTGGAGAGGTGACTGGAGGGATGTGTGGAGGGATGATTGAATGGATGAGTGGAGGGATGAGTGAGGGGATGTGTGGAGGGATGAGTGAAATGGTGAGTGAAGGGGTGAGTGAATGGGTGAGTGGAAGGGTGAGTGAAGGGGGTGAATACATTGGTGTGTGGAGGGATGAGTGGAGGGAATGTTTGGACGGGTGAATGAAGGGATCGATCGATAGGATGCATGGTGCCAATGTCAAAAGTTTTCTTCCGTGATCGTACCATTATCTCGAAAACAAACGCGTATACGTGCAGATGTTAACGGAATCGTTTTTGTTTTGCAGACTCGTTTCGGGCGACGCAGGCGTTGTTCACGATCGGAACCGGAAGTTGCTTAGTGTCCCTGGTACTACTCTACATCGTTGTGTTCTGCACAAGCTTCAAAGAATCGCTGCCGCTGACTATCGCGTGGTTGTCCGCCATGTTGGTGTCTGGTGAGTTGATTGATGATAGGCAATTAGGCGTCAATCGACGGGACTTATTGTGGAATGTGGGATTTGTGTAGTAACTTTTGTTGGGTTTGGGACTTATTGTACGTCCAGTAATGTGGGATTTATATAGTAACTTTGATTGGTTTTGCACGTTGCCGAATTGGGGTATATTTTATGTCACAATTACATTAAATCTAGTAGACGCATTATTAACTTCAGTCAGAGACGTTCATGGCAAATACACATCCTACAGCTATGCAAACAAAGGAATTCCGTTATGAAGATATACCATTGTCTATCAATATAGGTATTATAGGATAATAGTTTTTTGGTCAAATGTCTTAATCAATAATGGAACAGCATCCGTGATATTGCGCGTTATATATTGCACTTGAAGGGATCCTAGCACACGTGGACACGTCAGTATACCCGTCAATCAAGATTCTTGCCCGTCAGGCCCTTAGCCAGAATTATTTTTTATCAGTCTTGAATGAATTAAAAGTGTGCCTTTTAGCATGCGAACAGCTTGTGTGGAAGCCATTCTTGTCAACCACAGCCAGTTTAGTTTTTTAGTGACAAACCTGCATCGTTTGAACCATATATTTAATTTAATTAATAGTGATCCATTTGATTTGTTGTGTCACTACTAGTTGTGTCAATGATAGTCATTAATGTGGGCCTCTAGACATGGAACTATTAGTTAATATATTGGACAGCTGAACCCTTCTAAATTCCATCAAACAACGGGATGCTGTTACCAGTTGTAATTACCCCACTTGGCTTGTCATCTGCCAGTCTTGAAGACGGGCAGACGGGCCTCTCGCTAAGCCCCTGTTGCCTGTCCACGTCGGACATGTCCCGTCAGAATGACACGGTGACGGGTCTCTAAATTAAAGTCATTCGACTATGTCTACCACGGCGTGTCATGATCAATAATGATATACTAGTGTTCTTCCTCCTTGTTCCCTGCACAGGGGTGAGGTCATGTATAGTATTGTTGTTGTCCTGTTCGTTCTCTCCACAGCTTCCTGTCAACAGTCTCCTCTCTCCATCTCAGCCACTCGTCTTCATGTCCCTCCTCACACAGTCCTCCCATCTCAGTTGTGGCCTTCCCCTTCTCCTGCGTCGTTGGTGTAGTTCCGCCTCGGCTCACTTTGCAAGTTTGCCAGCACCCATCCTTGTCAAGTTCACTGGCAGGCCTGGCCGTCTCATCCGGTTTCTCACCAGTCTTCCTTTTAGACTGCATTCCAATCCAACCTCTATGATAGGTATATATCATGGTAGACTAAGGTGAACCTCTGCATACCATGGCTTACTGTTTCATAACACCATGAGATATCATGATATACCACGGCTTACTGTTTCACAACACCATGAGATATCATGATATACCATGGCTTACTGTTTCACAACACCATGAGATGTCAAGATATACCATGGTTTACTGTTTCACAACACCATGAGATATCATGATATACCATGGCTTACTGTTTCATAACACCATGAGATATCATGATATACCACGGCTTACTGTTTCACAACACCATGAGATATCATGATATACCATGGCTTACTGTTTCACAACACCATGAGATGTCAAGATATACCATGGTTTACTGTTTCACGACACCATGAGATATCATGATATACCATGGATTACTGTTTCACGACACCATGAGATATCATGATATACCATGGTTTACTGTTTCACAACACCATGAGATATCACGATATACCACGGTTTACTGTTTCACAACACCATGAGATGTCATGATATACCATGGTTTACTGTTTCACAACACCATGATATATCATGATATACCACGGTTTACTGTTTCACAACACCATGAGATATCACGATATACCACGGTTTACTGTTTCACAACACCATGAGATATCATGATATACCATGGTTTACTGTTTCACAACACCATGAGATTTCATGATATACCACGGTTTACTGTTTCGCAACACCATGAGATATCATGATATACCACGGTTTACTGTTTCACAACAAATTGAGATATCATGATATACCATGGTTTACTGTTTCACAACACCATAAGATATCATGATATACCATGGTTTACTGTTTCGCAACACCTTGAGATATCATGATATACCATGGTTTACTGCTTCACAACACCATGAGATATCATGATATACCACGGTTTACTGTTTCGCAACACATTGAGATATCATGATATACCACGGTTTACTGTTTCACAACACCATGAGATATCATGATATACCATGGTTTACTGTTTCGCAACACCATGAGATATCATGATATACCACGGTTTACTGTTTCGCAACACCATGAGATATCATGATATACCACGGTTTACTGTTTCGCAACACCATGAGATGTCATGATATACCATGGTTTACTGTTTCGCAACACCATGAGATATCATGATATACCATGGTTTACTGTTTCACAACACCATGAGATATCATGATATACCATAGTTTACCGTAATCTGTCACACATGTGAATTAAATAACGACTGTTAGGCCTACAAGAGCAACAGTTAAATTGTGTTTGCACAAAACCGTAATAGCTTGTTGAGAACGTCTCCTTTTCTCCTACAGGTTTCTGTCTTCTCACCTCCGTCATTATATTCGGTGTCCGTGCAAAGAATGATACAGAAGACATTCCGACAGACTTTGCCTTGCACTTCGGCTGGGGTTTCGACGTTGCAATTGCCGCCATTGTTATGACGTTCATCGCGTGCTCGGCCAGTG
Organism: Escarpia spicata; assembly: GCA_963995525.1. Taxonomy (NCBI): domain Eukaryota; kingdom Metazoa; phylum Annelida; class Polychaeta; order Sabellida; family Siboglinidae; genus Escarpia; species Escarpia spicata. The sequence continues at coordinate 43,050,544 of OZ023209.1, read as the reverse complement.
TTCGGCTGTGTGCTCTACAGAAGAACCGAGATACAGGCTACGAGGACCTCCCGTAGGCCGTGCAGAGCTATGGGTACCTTCCGTAGGCCGTGCAGAACTACGAGGACCTCCCGTAGGCCGTGCAGAGCTACAAAGATTTCACGTGGGCCGTGCAGAGCTACGGGGACCTCCCGAAGGCACCGCAATATACGTAATTATTCCGAATGACATTGCTTTGAGAGGGAAGTATGGTGGTGATCACAGTTGTGGTTTAGTTTCGTATCTTCAATTGTCAGCCGGGATTGCGACAAAAATGTACCGTCCGAAGATCAATATTTTGGCAAGGTATTGGTGCAATCGGGATATAGGAATGTTTGTAACTACCACGATACGACAGGTTCACCAGGACTCGACTGTCTCATGTGAGGCCGAACAAGTACAGTCGTCGTGTGGGTAATGGAGTGAACACACGTAGAAGGCGACTCCACAAATGTTGTGTCCTTTCATCAAATCAGATGTATGTGATAGACAATGTTATTGACAACGATAGATATGTACCTTCGTGTGGTGGAAATTGCATATCTATACAGTGTATCTCGCGTGACGAAGTTCTGTTCATATTCTTCGTGCGTGCGTACATGTTTGTGTGTGTGCGTGCGTGCATGCATGTGTGGTTCTGTCTTACCAAAACAAGATATGGTATAGGCTAGTTGATAATAACGATGTTTTTCTCAGATCATCAGTTTCACAACGACTTTTTGTTCTGAAAACCAAGCTTAATATCGGCAAACGTGCTTTTTCTGTAGCTGCACCCAAAATCTGGACTCAATTCCCTATCGCTTTAACATCACCTGAGACTATAAATATTTATTTAAAATTGCATTCCACCCTAACCTTCGGCGGTCCCTTGCTCCAATGACGACTCTTGCTTGTCCCTGTTAACGATTTTGTCCTATGATTTGTATATGTTGCGCCTCTGAGCTAAGATTCCTGGGGATTTAGGCGCTATAGAAGTTTGTCATTATTATTATTTTGTGCCCAACTTTATTGGGCGACGTGTGTATTGGCCGGAAGTCTTTGTATTAAATATAATGACAGCTGAAGTCGTCTAGAATCCATCGTGGCATCTTATTTTCATGCTTGTGTTTGTCAACTGCGATTGTTATTTTAAAATGACAACGACCTTTGTTTGTAAGAATGTTTACTCGGATCGTTTGGGATTCCTTTGCTGCCCCATTTGTTGTCATTATTTACATTACCATAACGAAGTCTTTATTTATAATTTTAACACGACACATTTGTTTGACTATCTGTATACAAACAGATACCGTGAGACCCCCGTATCCATCCACCACACCATAACCAAGTGCCAGCTAGCGCGAAAGACAGCGAGTTGTGTGTCAGTGGAAGCAGCGTCACGTGATACTGTTGGAAGCATCTCATGCGTCAAACATGTTTAACTCTGCGTCTATCAGAGCTCTGAATGATAACAACACAACACGCACCGATAACCTTCTTTTAATAAAACAAGTGTTGAAATTGTTCACGCTATGCTCGTCGGGTAGTTTTATAAATAGTCGCCATCTTTGAGTGAATCAACGTATCTGTACGCGACCAGGTGACGGTGAATGTTGCGCCCGTTCTCTTGACATTGGCTTCTGGTGTCGAATACAGTCACAGTGACGGATCAAGAGTCGCAGTGACGGGTCAAGAGTCGCAGTGACGGGTCAAGGTGTCACTCACATTGGACAGTTATCCATCCGTTTTTTTACCATGAAAGCTAAACGAAATTCGCCATGTTCCCGCTTAAATAATTAGTAAAAACAACAGATTGCATTGTAAATGTTTTTCTAAAACCAGATGAATAGGCAACCCAGTTTTATGGTGTGATTCAGTCACAACGGTTGCCCCAATAAAATAACAGACTGCTTCTTATGTAAATTATGCGCTGGTTTACTTAAATGATGACGCGAAGAAGACAGTCGACAACACTGGCGGAAGTAACTGGACGGAAAGGGTCGAGAAAGTGGGACATGCGTGACCTGTTACAGCGAACCGGGTATTAACTATTAAATCGGACAGGTCTAATCTGCACCGAGCCAAAACTAGCTGTTTATAATTTTTGTGATTTTGGCGGAAATTCACAGATTGTAATATAATCTTTCACTGTCCGATTTATTTTCCATGCAGCCTTCTACCAGAATAATAATTAATGTTTATTAAATCAGCACTACAGCATACAAAAAAAAGAAATCCCTGCATTGTAACTGAACTGTCTTGATGGGCGAAACCTTATTTTTCGTCATTGTTCTCTGTGGTACAGAGGTGTGGGTCAGTTCAGTATTGTTGTACAACTATTTCCGTTCTTTGTCTCCACTGCTTCCTATCAGCAGTTCTCTCTCTCAATCTTTGCCTTCCTCTCATCTTCTCAGATCCCTCTTCACGCAGTTATCCCACCTCAGCTGTGGCCTTCGCCTTTTCTGCGTTCTTAATGCCCCAACCCCACCCCGCTTGTTTCGATAGCTATCCTGCATCCATTCCTATCAAGTTATCCAACTCATCAACTATGGCAGTTAGTCTCAGTAACTTGCTTACCCAAACCCTAACGCCAAACAACCCAGTCTTGGGCTAACGTAAAACATATGAGCATAGTGGTTAATTAAATTAACCTGCAGTGGATGCAAACTACTGGATAATCACTATTTGGAAGCAATACATATTCCAAGACTATATGCCGTAACTAATTTCAGGATACTTCATGTGCAAAGATTCTACCTGTTGTGTAGATTTCCACCTCTTGTCAAGATGGCTTCGTCACTACACATGACGTCACAATGCGATGACGTCATCGTGCATGCGGGCAATTGAAAGGGGCAACGGAAATCGGCAACAAAAGAAGACAGACAAAAAGAAAAAGAACTACACAGCCATGTAGTCATCCCACACGTGGCGTTGACCGAGTAGTGAAAAGGTATAAGCGGTAGCAGCAGCCATGCATTCCCACACCACTAATCATCTCAGTGATGCAAAATATTTGGGGGTTATTTTATCAAATGATTTAACTTGGTCTAAGCACATTGCTGAAGTGGTTAAGAAAGGTAATCAAAAACTTGGATTTTTACGTAGAAATCTTAGGGGTTGTTCACAAAAATGTAAAACAATTGCATATATTTCATTAGTAAGAGCTGGAATGGAATATGCGGCAACAATCTGGGATCCATTCCTAATGAAAGAAATTAACAGCCTTGAAGTAATTCAAGCAAGATGGATAAAATCTAAATATTCATATGAAATAAGTGTGACAGAATTGCTAAGACTTAAATTGGGCACAATTGACAGATTGGAGACGAATTATGCGTTTAACTCTGTTTTATAAAATAAATAATGATGAATTGCCAAATAAAATTGTCAGATTTTGGTGTACAAAAGGTTAATAGAGTTACAAGGGCAGGATCATTGATGGGTCAAGATGGGACAATTTTATTTAATCATAAATTAAGTAGACCTAGTTGTAATAAAGTCATTTTGTCTAAATCTGTAATTTTAAGAACTATACCAGGTTGGAATAAATTATCCAGCAATATTCTTGCGGCCTGCTCCAGTACATCATTTCGGAGTAGGCTAGAGGCGCTACCTTGAACGTATTGCCTCTCATCTGTATTGTCCCTTCTGGGAATTTATGGATTATTTATTAAGATTAAGACTATCAGACGTCCGTTAGTACACTACCAAAAGGACGAAATAGAGCCAGAAGAACTGGCGAACTAGTGTATCGAATACCATGCAATAGTTGTGGTGACGCATATATCGAGGTGATGAGAACACTTTTTTAAAATTAGACTGGGAGAACATAGGAAGGATGTGGAGGACACATAAAGAGAGCGATTCACGAGGTGCATAAAAGAAACATCCACCATCAGTAAACCAGCCACCGCAGACCATACAACCACGCTAAACCACATCGTAGACACAACCACGCTAAACCACATCGTAGACACAACCACGCTAAACCACATCGTAGACACAACCACGCTAAACCACGTCGTAGACACAACCATGCTAAACCACGTCGTAGACCAGGATGTAGTGGATTCGGAAACCAACAGACGGAGAAGACGCGATAAACATGCAACACGAATACGAAAAACAAGCAGAGTTCAACCAAGACAGGGAAACTAGGAGCACTCGCATATAGATGATGACGTAATCTTACCATGTCGTCATACGTACCATTTTAATACAGACGAATGTCTATACGACAAGTAGAATCGTTGGGTAAGTTAACGAAGAATATGTATTAGTATATTTAGTAACAAGGATACTTCTCTTGTGCAACAGCCATGTTCTGGCTGGTTTTCCGACTATACCGCGAGCAAACGGACGGACGGACGATTTTGTCAACATAGGGCACAACTTTTTATCATGGAAAGGAAGCCGGAAGAACGTTTAAGTTAGATGATACACTGAAATAATAACACACCTGGCGTCAGGGAAACTAAAATACCACACATAGAATAAATGTATAAGCTGTTGTGTCCATTGTCATCAACAGGTTGAATGTGGTCGTAGTGAACGTGGTCGTAAACGAAAGTACTAGACGATTCTTGATAAATGCGGTCACATTTATTAACCAGACATCAAATAAGACTAGCATCGTGTAACCTAGAAGGCATCACATGACGTCACATTAGTCAGATGCCCAAACACGTCACACCAGACGTAAACAGTAATGCCATATTGTAAGTTCAGAGTCGCACTAACAGTCCGCGCACTCACCGACATAAATGCTAATGTAATTATACATAGGCTCAAGCAGATATCACCAAATAACAACTGCTTTCGGTTTGGCAATCTCATTCACCGCGTATGGCCTTTCAAAAACCTCACAGAAGGTTTCTGTTTTTGCGTGTTTATCAGTGCATGCGTCCGTGTGACACACGCATACCAAATCAAATCCGTATAGCCAAATCACTTGTATCATTGTATTCGCTGAACACAATTGATTACTTCGTGTGTTTAATTTGCTATGCTTGTTATAGAACTGCTAAATTTCTTAAGACAGTATTTTTATCATGAAAACATGACTGTTAACACGATCACGTGTCTGGTTTAAAACTATTACGGATCCACACCATATCATTGTCGTCAAGACTGGGTCACTTCCGGTAGTCGGCGCCCCACGTCAAAGTTATGACTCTTAAATGCATCACTTGTCTAAGACTTGGACTTCGGCACGGCTGCGCAAGCCGTGCCGAAGTTCAAGACAGCAAGACCATGTCGCTCGTAGACGACAACGAGGCGACCGCCTGGCAGATAGCGCAGTCCTGCCACGTCCCGGCGTGCCTTCTCCGCCGATCCCCGCCACACGGCCGGCGGACATGGCACATTAAACAGCTTACAGCGGCTGCGCACTGACATGCCGAACACACAACCCGACTTGGTGCCATAGACGAGCACGTGGTCGTCTCCATCAACTTCCGCTGACCGCCGCACGCTCGTTATCAACGTCACGTGGTCATCGTCGTCACCACCGTACATGCCACAGTCGATGTCGTCGTCGATGACGTCATCGTCGCCAGCTGGGGCGTGTTCACACAACTCCTTCATCTGATCCTGACAACAGCAACAGTTGGATCATGTCAATCAACCCTGGCAACAACAGTTGGATCATGTCAATCAACCCTGACAACACCAGTTGGATCATGTCAATCAACCCTGACAATAATAGTTGGCTCATGTCAATAAACCCTGACAACAACAGTTGGATCATGTCAATCAACACTGACAACACTAGTTGGATCATGTCAATCAATTCTGACAACAACAGTTTGGTCATGTCAATCAACCCTGACAACAACAGTTGGATCATGTCAATCAACACTGACAACAACAGTTGGATCATGTCAATCAATCCTGACAACAACAGTTGGATCATGTCAATCAACTATGACAACAACAGTTGGCTCATGTCAACCAAGTCTGACAACAACACTTGGGTCATATCAATCATCCCTAACAACAGTTGGATCATATTAATCGACCCTGACAACAACTGTTGGATCATGTCAATCATCTCAGACAACAACAGTTGGATCATGTCAATCAACCCTGACAACAACAATTGGATCATGACAATCAACATTGACAACAACAGTTGGATCATGTCAATCAAATCTGACAACAACCATTTGATCATGTCAATCAACCCTGACAAATTTTACATATTCTATTTTAATAGATTAACGAATAAATGATCACAAAAAGAAACAACAAACTGTTAGATACAATGTGCAAGCAATACATTTACAGTTACACTAGTCATAATATATATAATTTCTTTTCTAAATGTAAACCGTGTAGTGTAAATGCTATGTACGTGTTTATTAAACACGGGGAGAATACCAAGCTATATTGAATTAGCTATTGGGTGTCGTTAGGGGGGGGGGGGGTACCTGGATGTTGATGCAGAGAATCGTGTTCTGTTCACGCATGTTCCAGAAGCTGACGTTTGGCTCGAACTTGTGGAAGACTGCCACAAAGTCATCGACTAACTCGAAGTTGCGTATCTCCTCTACTGGCACCTGGCAGCAAAACGTCGAAACACTGTTTTCTTTATTTACCAACAGGTGGTAGTTACCAAGGAACTATTGCATCTACGTTGAAATGAACAAATAAAAAGCGTTGTTTTATCGGAAATTATTATTAATAAATATTTTGGACAAGTGACAACAATTTAATGGCTGTTGAAATATTGATAGCAGTATGTTTTACACATTCTTGCTGTAGGATAACTAGATTACATGAAATAGCGTTAAAAAGGAAATGTAGATCCCCGTCGACATTGGATATAAGAGAATATTCATTCTCACAGATTACAATAAATGAATCTAACTAATAGTAACGACCTGCCGATTGCGTAAATGCCGACAATGTGAATATATTATATATGTTTAAAATTGACAAATATCTCAGAAGGGCGGATTAAACAGAAAAATAGTCGGTGGACTCTCAACAATCCACTTGTCATCGGGGGATTTTTGCTTTGGACGGCCATTTTGTTCAATCTTTTTTAAAGTGTAAACATTTTACACATCAATAAATGTGAGCATGGTGTGCTACAGTCGTTCTTCCCTCACAGGGCCTACCTGGTACAGACGCTCATAACGACCGTCGTCTGTGGGACAGCGCAGGTCGTAAACGCACAGGCCCGTCCATGTGTCGGCAACTCCCAGCATGCTATACGCGGCCGTCACTTGCGTGCGCAGGATCGACACCGAGTTGTAGGTGACCTTCCAGTCGGCGCGCGTCTCAAAGGTTGGCACGTGCAACACGCGCACGTGACTCTCACTTGTCGCTGCAGGGAGAATAATGACAAAATGGAGATGAGCAGATTTAAAATCGAAATATTTTAAAATCGAAATAAATAGAGAAATGATGTCAACGCACCAATCAGGAGTATGATTAGATTCACAAGACATTATGACGATTTGTATGGTTATGTACATGTGACGTTTCGGTATCTAGCTTGACTCTAGGTATTCATAGGCCTTTGTAGGCAGAGAAGACCCGTTACAGGGTACAATCGTGACATTTGTTAATAAAACGTTCTTTCTTGGCTAAGTGTTGTCCTTGGAAAAATATGATGCGTCTTCATACACGAAACTGCAAGTTGGCTATTATTTTCTGGGTTTGAAGTTCAACAAACACAACATTATGGAACTGGAGAGATACGAAAGCACGTCAGCTGTTACAATCGACCCCGTGGTACGAGTCAATTATAACATGTGCTATTGCGTCACATAATTACCTAATTAACCAAATCGTACAGCGTTGCCTCTAATGAATACACAATAGTATAATCCCCACATGTAGTTATACCCGGGAGTTATACTCAGTTAGTTGCTCAAAATAAATCAACTATAATATCAGCAATCAACTGATTACATTATTTTACAAATACATTTTAGATCAAACTACCTACTGTGCAAATAGCCTTCACACCCCCCCCCCCCACACACACACACACCGATAGATAATTTGTAATTTTAGTTGTGACGAAGACTTTCAACAGGTGTTTTAAGATCTGAATCACACACCGGGTGACTTAGATGAGGCTGCGTCATCTCCATCCGTAGTCCACGACGATGTCCATGCTCCTCCACCTGGCAAGTAGACAGTCACCATAAGATTCGTGTAAGTGTGGCCTAACTGCATGCCTTGACGATGATAATAGTCACTATTATTATTATCACCACCATAGACACCGTCAGCTGTTACAGCTATGATCTATGACCAACAACGTTAATTAATAATAAAAAGCGCATCAAATCTAAAGATGGCGTCGTGTGCCGTGTGAGGACACCGGATGTCGCCTTACCGAGTATAACGAGGTTGAGTTCCGGTTCCGTCACCATGGCCGTGCGCCGCCGGATGCTGTGTGTCGCGTGCACTCGCCGTTCCCCCGCCAGCACGTCAGCCATGGCGTGAACACATATGGCGCAAGTGTCGTCTTCCTCCTGCGCAGAACACACTCGTCTAGTTGCAACAACTCTATATATCACACGGTAGCGTTCGTTTCACACATCCCCAGGACCGACAGTTTCACAACAACGTTTTATTCCTAAAGCTTTTAAACATTGACAAGTGAGCTTTCTTTGTACCTGCACCAACAATCTGGAATCAACACCCCATTTGTCATTGTGTGAAATAATCTTGAACTACAGCCGCATTTCGTAAAAGAAACTCAAGACTTATTTGTTTGAAATTGCATCCACACTCTAAATATTTGGAGGTCCCTTGCTCTAATGATGACTCTGGCGCGTCTCTGTTATGATTTTTCCTAATGATTATTGTAGGTTATGCCTCTGAACTCAGATTCCTGAGGATAGGCGGATAAGTTTGTTATTACAAACCACGTGTAATGTGCGAGGACCGGTAGAATGCTAACATATACCTAACATATACCTAGTTTGCACCCTTGCAACCATCAATTGAGCAACAAACAAGGGGCAGCAACTATCGCCATTGCCGTATTTGGAACTGAAACTCGTTCCTATTACCATTTAATTTCTGCTGTCGCCCGTTATGCCTGCGGCAATGCTTGCTGCAGATAATAATTTCACCATAAATCGAACATAAGTCATAAGCACGGTGGTGCCCCTGGAGAATGGCTACCCACTTAATGTGTCTCTTATAATATCAATAAGTCTAAATAATTACCATTGTTTTTTTAAATACGTCGCCAATTTCGTAGACCATAGGCAACAAGACATTGACAGCTGCGGGAGATAAACTACACTTATACTGCCTCCAGGTTAGAGTATTAGTATGTTATGTTAATTGCATACATACAAGCGGCAACTCATCCAGATTTCAGAACAGGCACAGCAATGGCGGCGTGTTATGAACTGAAGGTGGCTTTGCGTGTGCGATGTTTCCCTTGAGTGACATTGGAACACACCACTTGGAGAAGATCGAAGAATCGATTCAGTGCCATACAGTGTTGTTACAATTACATCTCTAGATAACCAGTTTCCCCGAACAAGGCGTCACGTCTCTATCCCCCACTCACCCGTATGTAAATGAGCCATTCCGCTGTCGCGTGGATATCGTGACATGTTGTTCCCGAAGCTTGTTTCGGTTCATCGTGTTTTCCTTTCGTTGGCACTTCCGGTGACTTACCCAGCTGTACGATAGGAGTGATATTACTGTCGTCGATTCTGAGGATCATGAGGACATGAGCATTATTATGCAATTTACCCCTGTCCACAAGTTGTGTATTTTCATGAATTGCAGACCAACAAACGACGATGTTTACCGAATTGTTAATGTCATTAAATGTGAATTTTTTTTAATAACCCAAACATTTGTGGTTACGCACTTATACGTTCCGTGAACGTTAATATGTTCTTTAACGTAGCCTAGACGGTCTATGCAAGCGTTCTCTATCTTATATTAAATCTACATAGCGGTCTAAATTTCACAATCATTTAACTTAATAATAGCAATAGCAACAAGTAAACGTTGCAAGGACGACGTTACCGGCGAGTAGATCTGACCCAGCCACGAGACCGTGCGCGTGTTCGTACCTGAACACGTGGCAACCGTTGTTTGCGAGTCCAACAAAGGCAACAGTTGCGTGTGTTGTGACCGAGGTGACGCGTCCTTCCAGTGGATGGTACAGAAGCTTGTAATCAACTTCCTTGATGTGTTTCAAGGTATCGTCGTTAATCTCCATAGTCGTGTCTGCACACTTGTTCGTCGAGCAGATGTTGACGGCGACGATAGCCGGCTCTTTGATCGGGTGGCACGGCGACGCTGCGTGACAAGCCATTCGTTAGAATGCATTTTATTTATTCAGATTCCAACATGACCAAGGACCCAGTAACACGACTGATAACTGAAATGTTATGCATAAATAATAAAAACAATAATAACAATAAAACACACAATATCAATAGATAAATAACAGGCAAAGATCCATTATACAAAAACGGCTCTTGAAAATATATCACAAGTTGGATTACTTAAAAATAGTGTGTTGAAAACAGTCATACATCTATTAAAAAAAGATCCTAATGTTGATTCTGCTATTGGGAACTCTAAAAGGAGTGTCATTTCGTAGATATATTGAAGGACTATGAAATTGGATAGTTCCGACCAGACAGGACGAGTCTAGTTGAGAGCGCACACACTTGTGTAAAATAATCTTGTCTACACGATATGAAGAGACGGAATTATGGCAAAGTTTTAGTATAGTTATTCAATGAATAGTAACTCTAACTCATTGTTTGATTAAGTATATGGCCTACATGTTTTTTATATATATATATTTGTTAAATTCTTGCGCCCAAGATTTGGATAACAAACCACAAATAAAACCGACCCCTCATCCAGGCGAGGCGCTCAACCTTACAATGACCCGCTACATCCGCTTCTGCAAGTGTATGCATGCAATCTTTAGATGTGCACTATACAATTCTATGGTTCCACGCAATATTTCTATCCAGCTACACAACATGAGTTAGACTATAATTATGGTTAGAATCTACTTTTCCCATCATGATTTGTGTATAATGAGACACGCGCTGGAGCTGATTATGCAGTTTGCGTAGCTGTGTTACTAACGGCCGGGATAAACTGGCACTTTTTGCTTGACCAGACCAGACCAAACCAGACCTGACTCACCCTGACTGCAGTATATACACTATATATCGACCAACACCGACTACGCTATAAATGACGCGTGACGTCATAATTACGTAAACTTGAAAACTCTCGAATACGTCAAACTGACACCAACTAGTCTCGACGTAGTCGAACGTTTTCAAGTTTACGTGATTATGACGTCACATCGGCTTCGAGTATATAGCCAGTCGGTGTCAGTCGCCAGTCGGTGTGGTGTCTAGTACTGCAGTCAGAATGAGTCTGGTCGGGCGAAAAGTGCCAGTGTGTCAGGGCCTTTAGATGTGCACTATACAGTTATGTGGTTCCACGTAATATTTCTAAGTAGTTACATGACACGAATTAGACTGGTTGGAGTCTACTTTTCCAAACTTGATTATTAATGTACATAATGAGACACGTGGATATGGAATTGACATAGTGGGATTACTAACAGTCAAGTAGCTGGCACGAGGACAACGCAATTAGGCAGATTATCGTGCGTGCGGAATCGTACAGGAAGAGACCGAGTCACAACCATAGCTAAGCAATTCTATACACGTGACAATATTGCAAAAAAAGGATCTACAACAGTCAAGCACACTACTAACAAGTGCAGTTGCGATAGTTTTTTTTTTGCAACAAAAAGAGGCACATAACGGCGAATACGTCGTAAATCACGAATATGATAATAGCAGCTGCGACAAGTTTGATAAATATGCTGTCTAAAATTTAAATTATCATCAAAGATTACTCCATGATTTCGTGTTGAAGGTGCAGGCGTAATATACTGGCTATGCAGAGATGTGGGGGGAAAGCTTTTAATCTTGTCTCGCTGCCTCTGTGTACAAATTATAAGAAACTCTCTTAATTAGCAATTAACTTTAACCTACTCTCAGTCATCCAAACAAAATGTCATTAAGACGATTTCTGAGCTGATCTAAGGAGCAATTAGTATAGGGCGTAGATATAGAAATGTAAATCTGGGTATCATCTGCATAAAGATGATGGTTTAGATTATGACTGTTAATAACTGAACTTAGTGGTGTTGTGTAGAGAGTGAAAAGCAAAGGCCCAAGAACATAACCTTGGGGAACACCACATAAAGTGGGCAGTGCAACCAAAAAGCAGTTCCCAATCTTAATAGTACCTACCAGTTAGGTATGAAGAGAACCAGCTCACAGCTGTGTCAGATATGCCTTACCACTTTGATAAACGTTTAATTAGAACGTTATGATCGATGGTATCAAAGGCGGCAGATAAATCAAGTAAGGTTAGGGCAATTACTTTACCATTATCAATGTTTAAATTAATATAATTATGTACTTTTAAAAGAGCCGTTTCTGTTGAATTAAATTGTTTATATGGTGATTGTAACACATTAATTAAGATATTGGTGCTAATGTGAGACTTTAGACGGCTAGCTACAACTTTTTCTAGTATTTTAGAAATAAAGCTAAGGTTATTATAAATAGGTCAACAAATGTTTAGGTCTTATTTAGGCAGGGATGACTTCTTAAGAACTGGACTGACATGGGCACATTTGAAGTTACCAGGAAAGAAGCCAGAGCACAGTGTATTGATGATATGTGTTATAGATTTGGGTAATGTATCGAGACATGCTTTTAGCAGTATAGTCGGAAATGGATCAAAGTATTGCTAAAATAAAAGGGAAAAACAGAGAACTAGATCTACCAAGTGCAGTTAAAGATGGAGGAGATTGTAGATGCTGAGGTAGAGTGAGCGATGAAGAAGATGAAGAAAGGTCGGGCGGCAGGTATTGATGAAGTGCGAGTGGAGATGCTGGTAGAGGCTGAACGAGTTGGAAGTTAGTGGACAAAACGATTGCCGAACACTTGCATGGGAGAGGGGATGATCCCAGAAGAGTGGAGAGTGGGGCTGATTGTGCCAATATGGAAAAGAAAGGGAGACGTGCATGACCTTGGAAAATACAAAGGCATTACTTAGCTAAGCCGTATGTTGAAGATGCTTGAAAGAATCCTGAATGGCAGAATAAGACCAGTAGTAGAAGAGAAATCGGTGAAGAACAGAAGTGTTTTAGAACAGGAAGAGGAACAACTGATGGGATGTTTGCTGTTAGGCAGCTAGTGGAAAAGAAATTGGAGGGACAGGAAGATGTGGTGGTAGGATTCATAGACCTGGAGAAAACATGTGATACCATAGCAAGCAAGATGGCGATGGCAACATTGAGGTGGATGGGGCCCAGAGAAAGAGGTCAGGATGATAGAAGGGACACATGAAGAACAAAGAGCAGGGCGTTGTGAGGACTGGGAGTGTCAGGAGAGATTGATGTGAATGATGGCCTGAGACATGGGAGGGCTCTGAGTCCATTATTGTTTATCGCAGTGGTGGAACTGATAAGTAGAAAGACTGGTATGATGGATATCCTCCTGAAGCTGTTGTATGCAGACGATCTGGCAGTGGTAGCGGATGGGGAAGCAGATCTCCAAGAACAACTGACAGAGTGGAAGAATATGTTCAACAGTCATGGAATAAAAGTTAGTCTGGAGAAGACCGAGGTTCTGTGGGCGGGGCCACAAAACAAAGAACCGGAAAAAACACCTGGAGGGGAAGAAACTAAAACAAAGAGACAGCTTTGTATACCTGGGTGGAACGGTATGTGGGGATGGTAACTCAGACACTGAAATTCACAGGAGGATAAAGGCAGGGGCAAACGTTTGGAGGAACATCAAAGGTTTGACGGGTAACAGGCCCACATCGTGTAAACTCAAAGGAAAGGTGCTCTGCTCATGTATTACCCAGGCATACCTGTATGGCCTAGAGATGATGGCACTGACAGAGAAACAACTAGAGAGGGTGCAGGTTTGTGAAAACAACTGGGTAAGAAGAATAGCAGGAGTGAGAAGAACTGACAAGCGAAGAATGGAGGAGTTGAGGGAGGAGGATGGAGTAAAGAAACCCTTTAAAAGAAGCTGGTGAAGAGTCGACTGAAGTGGGCTGGGCATGTGGAGAGAATGGGAGGAGAACGGCTGGCAAAGAAAGCAGATGCCCAGATAGTGGAAAGGAAAAGGAGACGAGGAAGATCTAGACTGCAATGGGAGGACTGTGTGTGTAAAGAGAGACTTTGAAGGTTTGGCAGAGGAGTGGAGAACCAGAGCGAAAAATAGAGGGGAATGGAGACAGTTGGTAGAGAAAGCAGTGCAAGATAAGTTAGGGAAAGTATGGAATTGAAAGCCAGAACTTTGTCACTCGTTTTCATATTCACATATATGACAACTATAATACTTTCCACCCTGTGCGTTTTGCCCCACTAGTACTTGTGCATTTTGCCCCACTAGTACTTGGGCGTTCAATATAAAAATTACCATTTACATATTAGTATTTTTACTTTATTTTATAGCATGCATTTGCAGCATTTACAACATGAATGATAATATATTTGTGTAAAGTGTAAGAAAAAGCATAAACCCAACACATTTTGATACGTTAAAACGCACTAACGAAACCACTATTGTGGTGGACATTTTTATAATTTGTAAAGAACAAATGTTTGACTAAAAATACTTGTATAAAGTGGAACCTCATTACTAAGGACACCCTCGAGACTGGGCAAAAGTCACCTGAATGGCGAGGTGACTCTTACACTGACTACCTAAGTAGTTTTCCTATATTTTACTGCTACAGAAACGATTTGTGATTATCCTAAGGTGACCTTAATTGTAAGGTGTCTATACTACCCAGGTGACCTTAATGCGGGGTTCAACTGTTCTATCGGTCTATCTCAAAATTCCTATGTTTGAGCCCAAAGGCTAGATAGCAGATGGGTGTCATGCCCCAAAAGTCGCTCTATGCCTCATGCTGCTCAAGGTCCTAATTCTTGAATCAAAAATAGACAGTTGGTTGGGTTTTGGGAATGTGATAGCCGGCATGACAATTAGGCCTCCTTTCATTGAATGAAACCCACCCTGAAAGAGTGTAAACATCTGTTATCATTTGCCGTCACTCACAATGTTAGGGGATCATCTCAAAGTACCTACACAACAAATATCACGCCAAAAAGAACCAGGTAGACCTGCCCCTCCATGCTGATTCCATTGTGGAAGGGGTCATCCATTAAGTTTGTCATGCTTAGCCTTAGGGGATGGGGGAGCTATATATGGACAAGCATTGTGTAACAATTTTAAATAGTTTGCTCATCATACATACAAATCAGATTAAAATATAAACAAATACTTTCCATAGACATTAATAACCATGTTTTAATAAAACGTTAAGTTTCAGAGATTTATGCGTCTTGTAATATCAGGAAATTGTGCGTAAATTGGGGGTCTCCAGGTATTATGGAATTGTGTATAAATCCGAGTATTTAATGTAATGAAAATGGTAGATCAGCTTTATTTCCAAATGTCATGTGCTCTTAAACCAATGGCACATAACAGCATGTTAATATATATTTAATGTGTTACATTAAATAAATGATATGTGGACATAAAATAATTAAATAAATTATATGTAAACAAAAATGTATGTGGCTTTATAATTTGCTTTAGTTTACTAATTTGATGTTCTAGGCATATGTGTTCATACATTAAATATATATTTTTATGATGCATATAGGCAGTAAATACATCTTCTTTTATTACAAATATTTTATTATATTATTACAAACAGATAGAATATTCACAAGTATAAGAATCAGAACTTAGCATTGTATTTTCTTCAAAGTTTGGTACCATGGCCTGGGTGATGGAGGCATGTGTGACGAATTTACTATTTGTGACCTTTGGCTTTGCTGGTAGAGCATTTAATGTTTCAAAAATACATCTTTTCATTTATAATGTGTTCCAGTTCTAACATTTACATCGATTAAATAAAACGTGTACATAGTGAAGATCGATCAACTGACATTAGTCGAGTATAGATTGAAATGGATTACACTTCATTCTACAAGACCGGCAAGCTGACAATGGGCAATAATAGGGAACCGCGTCTGCAAGCGCAGTTCATGGTGCTCGTCTAGAGCTTACATGATGAACCAAACCATAAGCACTACTATACGTTTGTACTTTGTTTTGAAAGTCACATTAGGTAAAAAAAACTGTTAGAAGTGTCGACAAAGGAGTAGCATAACAGTATTAGTAGTTTTACTTCAATGTTACTCCCTTGATATGTTTCACCAAATGCTTTGTATACTTAACATGTACTTTACTTAACATGTATGTTAATGTGTTTATCTGATTCGGTTGACTAAATTTTTGATTGATTGATTGACTGATTGACCCAAGAAGATTATAGTTAAACAGTTGTCAGACAGACAGACAGACAGTATTTATTTTGACCATCATAAGCACATAAACTACAATATAATATTCATTGTAAGGTCAGGGAGGCTCCCATTAAGACAATTATATGCAGCTATCATTGGAGCCACCCTACTGATGTAGACCATATGATTATCACGTGATCAGTTATATATGCATACATATATGTGTATACATAGTATTTACATAAATTAGTTTAAACAAAAGTCATGTCTAGTTTAAGAATGACAGATGTAACAGTTAGAAATATGACAACATGATTCATAATTCTTAATAAAGTAAGTTTTTGTATAAGTGTAAAAACCATATAAACTATGTGTAGAAATGTTATCAAGGATGATATCTGGAGTATTGTTAACAGTTTGTATAATGTTGTGTCTGATCTTTTTTGCATATTGATGATTAACTCCTGGAATAAATAATTTTTTTTTACCACGTGTGTTGTATTGGAGAATTGCAAAGTTGTATGTGTATGGAATACGACTGAAGTATTCTGGTATAACATTGTTGATCAATTTGTAATAGAATTTGAGCTGTTTGAGCGTCTATAGATGTCATCCAACTTAAGAAATTTACATTCTTTGAAGATGGAATCTGTGTGAGAATTGTATTTACATGAATTAACTATTCGCACTGCTTTCTTTCTAAGTTTAAAAATGTGATGGGCTTGATGACCCCACACCTATATGCCATAATTAATCTTGGGAAGAATGAGCGAATTATACATTATAGATTTATTATATACATTATTTAAAATTCCAATTATTTCATTGATTTTATTCGCTGTTTTGTTTATATGGCTGTCCCAATTTAGTTGTTGGTTTATGGTGATACCTAAAAAATTTTAATCATATACACAGTCAATATTTGTCCCACCTATTTCCTTTTGGGGCATGTGAAATACCATGAATTGAGTTTTTTAACGTTAAGAGAAAGTTTGTTTGCCTTTAGCCACCTGCGTATATTTTCTAATTCTTTATTTATGTTTTGATTTTGAACTTGCCCATCCGGAGTTTGGAATTTGTTTAATATACTAAAAAGAGTGGTGTCGTCTGCATACATTATAAATTTAAAATGATCACTAGAAAATATTATGTAATTAATATATATATAATAAATAGAAAGGGGGTACTAAAATAGACTCTTATGGCACACCAGTGTTTATGGCAGCTTCTTCCGACTTGTAATCGCCAAATACAACATATTGCTTACAATTGTGTAAGTAGTTTTTACACAGATCTAGTGCTGCACCTTTTATTCCATAATAATTTAATTTTGTAATAACATGTTATGATCAATTGTGTCAAAGGCTTTAGAAAGGTCTAGGTATATGTTTACTGGAGTTGCTGATTGGTC
This sequence comes from Escarpia spicata, assembly GCA_963995525.1. Lineage (NCBI taxonomy): Eukaryota > Metazoa > Annelida > Polychaeta > Sabellida > Siboglinidae > Escarpia > Escarpia spicata. The sequence goes on along the minus strand of OZ023209.1, from coordinate 43,032,743 downwards.
AAGTTCTTGGACAACTCTGTCTATTTTATTTCTAGAGTGGCAAGTGCCGTAGAATGGTTTTCCCTAATCCTGTATTGATTCTCATAGTATAAGTTATTGGAATTAAAAAGTTTGTGTATTTGATTAAACATAAATCTTTCAAATATCTTGGAAATAGCTGGTAAGGCAGAAATCGGATGATAATTAACAAAGACTGTCTCATCACAAAAGTGACCATTTTTTCAAAGTAGAATAACTAGCAATTTTTTATTTATCTGGAAATATGCCAGTTGTTATTGATTGGTTAATGATTAGAGTGACTGCTTCACTTATTTCATTTTTAATTACCTTTAGTAATTTGGTTGACAGATCATCTTTACCACAGCTAGATTTTGAATGTAAGCTATCAATTATGCTAATCGTTGTACTATTGTCTATTGGCTTAAAGTTGGAAGTCTGTATACGTCTCTCTGTTAAATAGTTTTTGTAAGAGTTATCTCCAGAATTGGTTATTTGCGATGCAATGAATTAAATTAATTATTATTTGCAATAATGTTCTTGTCAATTACTGTTTCACCATCAATTTTAAAGAAAGTACGAAAGTTTTTTCATCTGTCTCGTCTGTTACCTCGGGCAATCCATTTATAGCCAAAACAGTCATCTTGAGTATTGTTCGATTTCGTCCAGTTGTGTTTCCATATCAACGTTTTGTTTTGTTATGGTTTGTAATTTGTTGATGAGAGTTTCAGTGGTTCTTTTCAGCAGAGTTTTCTTTGGTTAGTTTTTGATGATCATTCGCTGTTGCCAAAATTTCATTTTGCATTGATTCCAGCTTTGTTTCCATTGTTCTGCTGATGCATTCCACAAATGTGTTCATCATATCCGCTATCATGGACCTGGTGTTTTGTTTTTGAAGCATCAGTTCCATCACATCTTGTTGCCTTGTCAGAATGGTTTCAATGTTGTTGTCTAATCAAGGCATGACTGAAACAACCCTTTTTCGCTTTGTTATCTGAGCGGCCTTGGTCCAACGTCCCTATTCATGAGATTTAGTGGTCTGACCAATTGCAATTAACTCACTGACACTGGTATTGACTTAACATGTATATATATGTTGCTCCTTGAGGCTGAGCTGTCGATATAAAACACACACAGTCAGGTTCATGTGTATACCACTGGGGGTGATCGGTCTTTGTCAAAACGAATGTAGTTTTAGGAAATTAGCCTTTATATTTAATTATTATTAGGGGGTATACACCCTTATAATTGTCACGTCACGAGTTGTGACAAGGCCGGGGTAGGGGGTCTCAAACATGTCCACAAATACCGCAATGTACTGTAATTTAATTTAAATTAGCTGTTAATAACACGTCAGCAATAAAAAAAACAGTACAATGTCATATCTGACATACAATTTAGTATTATTTACGAAATCCTTACCTACTAGTACGTGCCACCACGACACCGGGTTTTAACGTATTAAGTCACAATCCGTTGTACAGGACGACGTCGAATAATGCACGGTGAACACAAATCTGGAATATATCAGTATTGATCAGTAATTATATCTCAGGCAGTGGCAGTGCCAGTGGTGTGCTTCGCCTTCAGTTCAGACCTAACGTCTTCATGGTCACGACACAATTCACATAATTAATGCGCAACCCGCCGCATGTGCCATGTCTATCTCTAATTCTATCAGTCTATGCCAACACGACAAGAAACAACTACCTGATACTAATTCTATAAACAAACCGATCTAGGCACGTTCATCTGTTCGTATGCAAACGTCTGGTCGGTTGTGTTACGTACAATGTTAAATAGCCAGGCATGCACGGACAAGTAAAGACATATTGTGACCAAAGATCAGGAACTGGCGATCGTTTCGGGAAATTGATGTTATGTTGTTATGGAAACAACCTTGACCTTAGAAAGGAAGAGCATTTTCTAAAGGGACCATTAATTAATGCAAAAGCCCAAGGGGGCGTGAGTGCAGTGACAATCACGAACATAGTAAGTATAATAAGTATATATATATATATATATATATATATATATATATATCGTGTCAACACCGCAACATACTAATCAAACCCCATCCAGACTAGGGCTGTTACATCAAGTTACAAGAAGCCTGTCAAGTGATTCCTGTCCACCAAACACGAATCTAAGCCCCAAAGCGAATTCATTCCATATTATTTTAGTAGTTTTTCACAAATTACCCAACATATGGCTAGTTAGATAAACGTACTTTAAAGGAAATAAAAATAAGGCATTAGCTAAAATTCTTGTTCCATGTGTACTCAAAGTTTAACATTGTATGTAATATTTGACAACATTAAAAAAGTACAGAAAAATACATTTGTAGCATAAATTCGATTTTAAACCCGTCTGTGTAGCTATTCCCGCGAAAAAAAAAAAATTACGAGCTAGGCGATCACGTGGTATCGTGACGTCACTTATGACTCGCACTCGCATCAGGCCGACCATTTCCATGGCCATTCATTCAGAGCATGTTTACTAGTATAGCTTTTGGGTCAAAACGAGAGTCAGAATAAGTTATTGTGCAATATTCCGATGTAATACAAACACTAGTCATCATAGAGGAACAAGCAGTTATCTTACGGTTCCACTTGAATCCAATTTTGTTCGAAACAATGAATCCGAATGGGCCTACAAGTCGACTAGGTTTCGCTGAGCTTGGGCTCGTTTTCATAATAATTATATCAAGATACAATATACGATATATTTATTCACAGACTACATTCAGTTACAACTGTTTTGGTAGTGGTGACACGCATACATTATGATAACAACATAATACATACTTAACATATGTAAACAATATAATAAATTATGTATGTAAAAGTAAGTGAGCAGGTATACTGGATAGAAATATAATACTGAAGAATAATGGTGTAGTTGTGGTATCAGCACCCAGGGGGAGCATTTTGTTGATGTTAAATAGACCACAAAGTGATGATGCCACAATACATAATCAAGTTATGAGAATGTGGTATGATATACAATTTAAAACGAACATATTTACAATATGAAAGACAGGCATTAATACTTGATACTTATTGTTTACCGATGATATACAGAACACATTGATTTTTGAATGCAACAAACGGGAGATAATCTACACCAATAAACATACATAGCAAACAAATATTGTATCCAGCTACAGAAAATAACGTGTATAGTATCATAATATCACTAGGATATCGATATATGAAGGAGGAGTTGTACAATTTATCATAACAACTTAAATCAGTTAGACAATCCCTGCTGGTCCCGCTAGCTCAGTTAGTTGACGCGTTGGTTTCTTGTCAATTATTTTACAATCGGGCGTTGCCGGTTCAATCCTGACATCAAACCATTGATTTTCTTTACGCTTTTTTTGTTTATGTTTTCACGAAGTAATATAATCCAACGCCTTTTTGTTTATGTTTTCACGATGTCATATAATCCAAATCATTTTGTATACTATGATGCACTGTTTGTAAATATATATTTTTTTTATAGTATTTATTTATTCGCCACAAAATTTAAATATGGTAATTATATATAACGATGTTTGTCAATTGTATTTATCCAGAAATATCACAATTTGTTTTCACATATATAATTACAATATATTACCATACAATATATAATATTATATACAATTAATAAATTATATATCCATTACATTATATTTATTTGAATAAATAAAATTGAGAAACATCGTTATATAATTCCCATATTTTAATTTTTGTGGCGAATAAATAAATACTACAAATACAACGATCAACTTAAAGAGAGGAGTACGACAGGGTGACACCATATCGCCCAAGCTGTTTACGGCAACACTCGAAAGCATATTCCGAAGACTAACCTGGGAAACCAGAGGCTTGAGGATAGACGGAGAATATTTCAGTCATATTCGCTTCGCCGACGACATACTCAAATGCCGTACTACACCGACAGAACTACAAAAGATGCTACAGGAACTAGCAGATAAAAGTAAAAAAACAAGGTCTGAAGATGAACATTTCGAAAACAAAAGTGATGCTAGAAAATGACACACCAATATATACCAACACCACGCAGATAGAGAACGTTGAGAGCTGCTTCTATATGGGACAGCGATAGTGTATCAAAGACAAAAACCAAGTCCAAGACAAGACGGCTGGATAGCGTTCGCCAAACACCGCGACATCTTCAAAGGTAACTTTAGAACCTGCTTGAAGAGACAAGTCTACAACCCATGCGTACTTCCAGCGATGACATACGGCGCGGAAACATGGGCAAAAAACAAGGTAGCAACCGCACAAACAAAGATGGAAAGAAGTATGTTAAACTTCACATATCGAGAGAGAAAAACAAACATCTGGGTAAGAGATAAAACAAAGGCCGTAGACGTGATAGAACAAATCAGAAGGCAGAAGTGGACTTAGGCACGGCACATCAGCAGACTACGAGATAACCGATGGACATCGCGTGCCACAACCTGAAGACCTTACGAAGGGAAACGATCTAGAGGAAGACCGGTGAGACGGTGGGTAGACGAACTAGACATATGCAAACCTGATATTTAAATTATTTGTAATGTCACGCACTATAGAGGAAAACGTCATTAAACATGCATTGAACATTTTAACAATTGAAATAAAAAATCGACATGTAGCTTATCACAAAGATTGTCCTTACGTACTGTTTCTTCAATCGCAAATATTGCTAGATTTTAAGAACAAGCCAGGACAGCCGGGCTCATAAATATAGTTACTGACTCTGTGAAGGAAGATGTGGAACTGGAATCAGGGAACTAAAAATGGCCATGAGGGACAGAGCTAGGCTTCTGGAGAAGAATTGCGGTAACAAACAGAGTTCGATTTCAGTGACCGATGTGAGAGTGAGTGAGTGAGTGAGTGAGTGAGTGAGTGAGTGAGTGAGTGAGTGAGTGAGTGAGTGAGTGAGTGAGTGAGTGAGTGAGTGAGTGAGTGAGTGAGTGAGTGAGTGAGTGAATGAATGAGGTTTTGGCTGCAAACAGAACAGAAATGGCAAGTCGTGTGTCACACACGGCATCTTAGAAAAAATACAAATTTAGCTTTTTTAAGAAAATGTAGATACAACATAAACAATATTTACTTATGTTACCATACTCCCATGCTACCGTTGCTACCGTGTGTGTGTATGTGTATGTGTGCGTGTGTGCGTGCGTGCGTGCGTGCGGTTGTCACTTTAGCATATAAATATAATTATTCGATAAATCATGCTTTGGTAAAATTATCGGTCTCTTTAAAATTATTATGCCTGGCCAGCGGAACAATAAACGCAGGGAAAACCACATGCTGAGGTATTCGCCCAACCACGGGACACTACGGCTGCACAACAACGATGATGATTAAAAATAAATTTTAATTTACGCATAGATATATCTATGTGCCTCCCAGACCCTTGCAATTTGGCGTGCCCGCACACTTTTTGTATTAGCCCATGTGACCCTCTAGACCCATAAGCCCCCATACTTAGATTACAACACACACACACACACACACACACACACACACACACACACACACACACACACACACACACACACACACACACACACACACACACACACACACACACACACACACACATATATATATATATATCATCATCATCATCATCATCATCATTGTGCAGCCGTAGATTCCTGTAGTTGGGCGAAGGCCTCAGCATGTCGTTTCCAAATCTGCCTGTCTTGCGCTATCCTCTGCCAGATGGTGCCCTTCCAGTACTCGTCTAGTTCGTCTCTCCACCGTCTCGCCGGCCTTCCTCTAGATCGTTTCCCTTCGTAAGGTCTCCAGGTGATACGCGATGTCCATCAGTTATCTCGTAGTCTGCTAATGTGCCCTGCCCAGGTTCACTTCTGTCTTCTGATTTGTTATATCACGTCTATGACCTTTGTCTTCTGCCTTACCCAGGTGTTTGCTTTTCTTTCCCGATATATGATGTTTAACTTACTTCTATTCATCTTTGTTTGTGCGGCTGCTAGCTTATTCTTTGCCTGGATGGTGAGTGCCCATGTGTCCGCACTGTATGTCATCGCTGGAAGTACGCATGAGTTGAAGACTTGTCTCTTCAAGCAGGTTCCAAAGTTACCCTTGAAGATGTCGCGGTGTTTGGCGAATGCTGCCAAGCCGACTCCTTCTTTGAATCTCCTTGTCTTGGTTTTTGTCTCTGATACTGTATTGCTGTCCCAGATAGACGTAGCTTTCAACGTTCTCTATCTGCGTGGTGTTGATATATATATTTGTGTGTCATTTTTTAGGATCGCTTTTGTCTTTGAGGTGTTCATCTTGAGACCTTGTTTTTCACTTTCATCAGCTAGCTCCTGCAGCATGTTTTGTAGTTCTTGCGGTGTAGTAGCGCATATGAGTATGTCGTCAGCGAGGCGAAGATGGCTGATATATTCTCCGTCTATCATCAAGCCTCTGGTTTCCCAGGTCAGTCTTCGGAATATGCTTTCGAGTGTTGCCGTGAACAGCTTGGGCAATATGGTGTCACCCTGTCGTACTCCTCTCTTGATGTTGATCTTGTTGCTTGTTGTCACCGAGCTGTTGGTGTAGATGTCTTTCAGGAGATCGATGTACACATATTCTATCCCCTGTTCTTGAAGGGAGGTCAGTATTGCTTGAGTTTGCACCGAGTCGAAAGCCTTGTCGTAGTCGCCGAAAGCGATGCAGAGCGGGATATTATATTCTCGGCACTTCTCTTTCAGTTGGTTTACGACGTGTATGTGGTCTGTCGTTGAGTACCTGCTTCTGAATCCTGCTTGCTCTCGTGGTTGGTTTTCGACCAGTGTCTTCTCTAGTCTATTCGTTAGTATCTTTGTGAGTAATGTGTAGATGTTTAATAACAGACATATCGGTCTGTAGTTCTTTAAGTCTTTCTTATTTCCCTTCTTGAAGATTATCACCATCTTTGCGTTCTTCCAAGCGGTGGGTATTCGTCTTTCTGATAAGCATTTAGTATACAGCTTAGCCAGTGTCTTCGAGATGATATCTTATCCTGCTTTTAATGTTTCAGTGTCTACATGGTCGTTGCCTGATGTCTTCCCATTATTCATATCTCTTAGCGCAGCTTCCACTTCCCATGGTGTTATCTCTGGTATCTCTTTCGGGTCGGGGTGAATTATGGTACTCTGTTCACTGTCATATAGCTCGGTGTAGAATTCCTCTATTCGTTCCACGATCATATCTTGGTCTTGTATTTTTCTACCCTGCTTGTCTAGAAGTGTAATCAGTCTGTCTCGGCCTACTGTCTGCGTTCTTCTGGCTTTCTTCAGGCTCTTTGATGACATAATCGTTTCTCGTATGATCTTTTGTTTGTATTTTCTGATGTCCTCCTTCGCTTTCTTTTTGATGGTCTTGCATATTTCTGCGTACTCTATTTGTTTTTATGGTCGCCGTTATCCACCATTTCTCGTCGTTTCTTTATTAATGCTCGTGTCGGTGGTGATATTCTCGTCACTACATGCCTGTTGGTTGCTTTGGCTACACTTGTTGCACTTAGTTGGATCATCTCAGTGATGTTTTTGCTCATGGTGTCGATGTCGTCTAGTTTATGTAGTGTCTTGAATCGATTTCGCAGTTCGAGTCGGAATTCGGTCTTTTTTCTTCCGATTTGTGTGGTATCTACACTCGGTGGTCTCTTGTTTACCAACTTCTTCCTTTCAGCCTTGACGTCTAGTTTGATGTTGCTCATTGCCATTCTGTGGTCACTTCCAATGTTGACTTGGTGGATGACAGTTACGTCAGTGACCATGTCTGGGTTGTTTGTCAGGATGTAGTAAATTTCGTTCTTCGTTTCTCCATTTGAGCATTTCCATGTCCACCTCCTCCCTGCTTTCTTCTGGAACATGGTATTCATGATGTTGTACTTTCTTGATGTTGTCCATTCTACCAAGGTGTCGCCTCTTTCGTTTCTCACACCTGACTTAGGCCAAATTTGCCTGTTGCCGTTTCCGAAATGTTTGTTCGTTTCCCTACTTGCGCATTAAAGTCTCCCATCACTATCGTGTAGTGGGTTGGCTTTTCTAAGGTCTCATTCATGTCGTTGTAGAAGTTGTCTGTGTCTTCTACTGGGTATGATGTTGTTGGTGCATATACTTGTACTATATTCAGCTTGTAGAGCTTTGTTATGCATAGAGCAAGTTCTATACTAAGTATATATATATATATATATATATATATATATATATATATATATATATAATTAACTATACTGTAATTGAACCAACCAGAATAACTTAATATAAATATTATACACACACATTATTTAAATACTTTATTTTATTTTCAAACAATGATAAAAGCAAAAGGATTAGCATTGGCCGTATTGCCCCAGGTGAGGGGACGCTTTGCCTCACGGCATGGCGCAAGACGGTTTATTGGTTCTTCGTATTATCTCTCACATGTAACTCATCAGTTTTGTGTAGTTATTGAAACTAGTTTTCCCATTGGTAACACTCATTGTCTATAATGTGAACACAATAAAGATGTGTTTGCATTGTTTCATGGTGTGTAATCTGAACGTTTTCCGTAGCGTAGCGCGCTGCCCCGGGCTACCCTACCCATAACTGACTAAGCCCATTGGGCACAATAGTGGCGCCTCACGGTGGGCAGGGAACCACCCACAAATGAGGAAGTGGCGCTTATGTAAATGATGCACAATGGTTAAACTTTAAAGCACTGTCTTTTCTACGTTTCTATTTGAAGGTGTAATTGATCTTAGGTTCGTGTCTTAAAGCTATGTTTTATTTTACAATAAGTGAGTGACATCAACTAAATTCTGCAAAAAAGTCAGCAAACACAGGCAAATTTAGCCAAATCCAATGACCAGGTAAGGCTTTCAAGCCCACGCTAAGGCTAAAGCAAAGGTGATATTATAGAGCCTACGTGGCATACCATATACTTCTAAATTAATATTCGATGTATTAAATGTCGATTTTACGAATAATATTTGCGGCGTCCCTTTTATTTGCGGCTCCCTTAATGCTATATGGTCAGCGGACCAGTGAAGCGTGAAATGAAGTGAAGTGTATAGGCCCGAGTCGGCGGCGCAGCCGGGGTAGGTCTTACAGCTCGCAGCCAATCAGAACGTAACGCCTCCACGGAAACTTTTACGTCCGACCGAAACTTCCGGGTTTAATTTTAACAAGAGGTGAAGTTTACCCAACGCTCAACAGGTGTGCTATTTAGCATGGCATAACCGCAGTGTTGTTTTGGCCAAATTCTGAAACAGAAGTGAGACATTTGAGCAACGCAAGTTAAGAATATTACAAACCAAGTTCGCGCACTGTTACAGCATGAATCGGCCGCCGTTCGCGAAGGCATTACGTCCCAACTATGGCGTCCTAGTCACGATCCTAAGCATTGCTTGCTGTCACTGTCAGGTAATGTGTGGTTATAGAGGGTTCACGAAAGTGAATTTATATGTATTAGTGTAGTCATTATATGTGTACACTGCGAGATGACGCACACACAACACACGCATACTCTCACGCATACACGCACGACCGCTCGCACGCCTGCACACACGCAAACACACACACACACACATTCTCTCTCTCCTCTCACTCTCTTAGTGATCACACAATCTTCATCCTTTTAAAAATGCTTGGCTCTTGCTCTAGTATATTGATCCCTGAGCGATATATAATTGTGTGATATGTGTAGGGCTCCATTCGTTTGAGGTCTTATGTCGGATACTCCAAACAGCCCAATCTTGGCTAATGCGGGAGTTTGGGTTGTGTGCCAGCGAAATAACTAAAATCAAGTTAAAAGCTTGCATAGAGATTAAAAATGATTAAAACTGTCAATATACAAGTATGTACTGTAACAATATCACTTAATTAATTATGTCTTACCAGAAAGTGAAATACCAAGCCGCTCCCTTGTTGTGGCGGCTATGTTTACTAAAGTTTGCTTTAGTAGAACTATTGTCTCTATTCTGTCTGTATATTCTAAAGTCTACACGCCCGAGTAAATATTGTAACATGTACCTGAAGGGGTTGCATGTGTTAATCTTTGTGTGCCTAGGGGTGCTACCGAATGTATCAGTACCCTCTGATAGATTGCCTTGCGAAAATGCTGACACCTACCAAAATTTGACTGTTCTTGTCCTGGCCAACTATGGCTCATGTTAAGGGAAGTAGAAATAATTATTTGAATAGATAATACAGCTCAGCTGCTTATGAGAATGGACAAACAAGACATTTTATTGGGACTTCCTGTAACTGCTCTCTTTTGTGTGGGGCATGCACGTTTGTGCATTGTAGCACTTTCATGGTTCTCACAGCAAAACCAACAGAGACAGAAAGTTCTAGCACAAAATACAGTCAGTAGTGTCAACTACCACCCCTGGCTTGTGACGATGTCTGCCAGGGGTAGTAGGTCAACTACCACAACTGGCTTGTGAGGATATCTGTCAGGGGTAGTGTAGTCAACTACCACCCTGGCTTGTGAGGATGTCTGCCAGGGGTAGTATGTCAACTACCACAACTGGCTTGTGAGGATATCTGCCAGGGGTAGTGTAGTGAACTACCACAACTGGCTTGTGAGGATGTCTGTTAGGGGTAGTGTAGTGAACTACCACAACTGGCTTGTGAGGATATCTGCCAGAGGTAGTGTAGTCAACTACCACAACTGGCTTGTGAGGATGTCTGTCAGGGGTAGTGTAGTCAACTACCACAACTGGCTTGTGAGGATATCTGTCAGGGGTAGTGTAGTCAACTACCACCCTGGCTTGTGAGGATGTCTGCCAGGGGTAGTATGTCAAATACCACAACTGGCTTGTGAGGATATCTGCCAGGGGTAGTGTAGTGAACTACCACAACTGGCTTGTGAGGATGTCTGTTAGGGGTAGTGTAGTGAACTACCACAACTGGCTTGTGAGGATATCTGCCAGAGGTAGTGTAGTGAACTACCACAACTGGCTTGTGAGGATGTCTGTCAGGGGTAGTGTAGTCAACTACCACAACTGGCTTGTGAGGATGTCTGCCAGGGGTAGTGTAGTCAACTACCACAACTGGCTTGTGAGGATGTCTGCCAGGGGTAGTGTAGTCAACTACCACAACTGGCTTGTGAGGATATCTGCCTAGGGTAGTGTAGTCAACTACCACAACTGGCTTGTGAGGATGTATGTCAGGGGGTAGTGTAGTCAACTACCAACTATGGCTTGTGAATATATCTGCCAGGGGTACTAGGGGTAGCAGGGTTGGGGTCCATTACATTGATCAATTACAATTACATGACTGGATAATTTTCAATTACAGTTACAATTACAATTATTTTGAATTTCAAATATCAAATACAATTACCGTCCCAATATATATTCAATTACAATTATAATTGCCAGTTACAATTATAATTGTCAGTTACAATGGATTGTTGTTTCGCTCAAAATAATATAAACAGATCACAAAGCAAACTTTTATTGGGGCTCTTTATTCAAACTTCAAGCAAAGTTTCTACTCTGGATAGGATAGAATACCAACCCTGCGCACTCTAGTATTGATTATTGAGAGATTGTTAGCTTCATAGTATATTAGTGAATATCCAAGGAGACAAGTTTCAAGCTTAGAAGTGTCAGAACAGAACAGTGGAAGGGGTGGTATTACCTGGTGCACTAAGATTGGTGGCGGCATCTTGATCGTATTTTGATAATATTGCTTGCATGTGTAAAACAGAACTAATGATATATCTCAGATCACCCCACATCTTTTATAATTACCACACAATTGGCTTCCCAGCACCTTGCTGCCCTCAACTTTACTAGAAAATAATTCCACAGTGAAAGGATAGTCTTAGTGCACAGCCTTATTTAACTAAATTACAATTAGTACAGCTAGCCTGTGTAGCACTGGACCACAGGCCTATGTTTGTTCTTGGCCTCCTACTTGACACTTGTCAACTGATGAAGCCTGCTACTGCTAGAACTAGTGCTTCAATGAGTCACCTCTATATGCCCTCCCCAGTGGAAGAGAAGCCATGTTTTTTTTATCTCTATCAGTGCTTCCAATGTGCCAAGTCAATAAGGCAAATATAGACTAGTTGGCACTGTGCCTGTCCATGGGTGACTGATTGTTTGGAAAGACACTGCTAAATGCTTTATGCAACATGTTTGTGCCAGGACTGTGGCAGGACAGGCAGACAGCTGTTATCTGCCCATGTTCACCAGAAAGAGTCACTGTTTGACTATACACCCCCAAAAATGGGGAGTATGAGAGGAAAGGTGATTTCAGAGGGAAACAGCCTTGTTTTTCATAATGAAATATAAAAAAACAGTTCTGAGAGTTTCACCCACAATTGGAGAAACTATGGGAAAGTAATTGAATTGTAATTGAACAATTACAATGGCCAATTACAACACACACACACACACACACACACACACACACACACACACACACACACACACACACACACACACACACACACACACACACACACACACACACACACACACACACACACACACACACACACACACACACACACAATCAGTTACATTTACAATTATGATACTTTCAAATGTTTCAATTACAATTACACAATAATTGTAATTAATTACACAATAACGAATTACAATTATAATTGACCCCAACCCTGAGGGGTAGTGTAGTCAACTACCACCCCTGGCTTGTGAGGATATCTGCCATGGGTAGTGTAGTCAACTACCACACCTTGCTTGTGATGTCTGTCAGGGGTAGTGCAGTCAACTACCTACCACCCCTGGCTTGTAAGGATGTCTGTCAGGGGTAGTGTAGTCAACTACCACCCCTGGCTTGTAAGGATGTCTGCCAGGGGTAGTGTAGTCAACTACCACCCCTGGCTTGTAAGGATGTCTGTCAGGGGTAGTGTAGTCAACTACCACCCCTGGCTTGTAAGGATGTCTGTCAGGGGTAGTGTAGTCAACTATCACCCCTGGCTTGTAAGGATGTCTGTCAGGGGTAGTGTAGTCAACTACCACCCCTGGCTTGTGAGGATGTCTGTCAGGAGTAGTGTAGTCAACTACCACCCCTGGCTTGTAAGGATGTATGTCAGGGGTAGTGTAGTCAACTACCACCCCTGGCTTGTAAGGATGTCTGTCAGGGGTAGTGTAGTCAACTACCACCCCTGGCTTGTAAGGATGTCTGTCAGGGGTAGTGTAGTCAACTACCACCCCTGGCTTGTAAGGATGTCTGTCAGGGGTAGTGTAGTCAACTACCACCCCTGGCTTGTAAGGATGTCTGTCAGGGGTAGTGTAGTCAACTACCACCCCTGGCTTGTGAGGATGTCTGTCAGGAGTAGTGTAGTCAACTACCACCCCTGGCTTGTAAGGATGTCTGTCAGGGGTAGTGTAGTCAACTACCACCCCTGGCTTGTAAGGATGTCTGTCAGGGGTAGTGTAGTCAACTACCACCCCTGGCTTGTAAGGATGTCTGTCAGGGGTAGTGTAGTCAACTACCACCCCTGGCTTGTAAGGATGTCTGTCAGGGGTAGTGTAGTCAACTACCACCCCTGGCTTGCGATGATGCATTCATGTGGTGACACGGGTGAATCCAGACAGGGTAGTCAGGGGGGCCAAACACTCCAGTTGCATCCATCGAGGCTTGCCAGAAATACCAACCTTGAGGCCCGCCAAAAATACTGACACTTGAGGCTCTCCAAAAACCTCTGATTGCACCCCTCCTTGAAGCTCACCAAAACACCAATACTCCAGGCTCTCCAAAAAACTTGCAGTTGCACTCACACACATAAAAAATAACAACACTTGAACTTCTAGGGGGGCATGTCATGCTTGCGCAGGCACATTCCAAAGGAAATTCCAAAGGTTTAGGGGGCACTTGCTCCCAGGTCCCCGGCTTACGGATCTGCTTATGGCTGGCTGCTGGTTGTGGAAGCTATGTCTGAGTCCTTTTGAAAGTGTAAATGGACGCGCCAATGTCATGGTGGTGGCAGTTGGAAGGTGGTTCCAGTCTGTTACTAGAAAAGAAAGAATGACAGTCATTATTATATATATATATATATCATAATTATAGTCGATTGACTTGATTCTGCATTAAAACAAAGCAGATTTAGTAGTGCTCACCAGACATGGATAAGTTGCAACTATCTGACTTCTTTCATATTTGTATAGTTCTGTGCTATTGAGATAGACATTGTAGCTCTTGCACACAGCTACATGGATCAATGTACCTGACAGTTGCACTAAATGTAGGAAAGAAGTCGCAGGAAATTAAATAACAGGAAAAAGTCACAACTTCCAATTTAGAGTTTTCTGTATTTACAGTATAAGTAGAAATATTAAATAACTGTGGGTGAATATTTGTTTAAGTCATCCAATAATCATGTGAATATTTGATTTAATAATCAAAATTAACTAAAGATAAAAACAATTCAGTTCAATAAAAACAATTCAGTTCAATAAAAAGTCACTTATAAATCTCAAATGTGCTGAAATGTCAATGAAAATGTACACAGCAAGACAGTTTCATTGAATACTTGTTATATAATCCATCATCAAACTTTGTTGTGTTCAGCTATGAGTGAGAGAATGCAATTTCGTGGCAGAATTTCTTCAGAATATCATCAAACTTTATATATTATTTCCTGCGACTTTCTCCTAGCCAAAACTCTTGCTTTACAATTGCGACTTTTTCCTGCGTCTTTAGTTCCCATGTGACTATGTCTGGTCAATCTGTTAATTCATTCTGTGTGATGCAGGTGGGAGTACTCGGAGCAACAACTATGATAGGTCTTGAACAGACAGTACCAGACAACAGTAGTGTTACTGAGCCTTTGAAACTCACCACCGAGGAGGTGCAAGTGACGACCATTCCTTGCCTTGATCCCAACTGTGCGTCATGCAGTGTGTCTGTGTCGTCATGCAAGGATTGCAAAATCGGCTATTATTTACGCAAACATGAAGTGACTACAGCTATGCCAGCAGTAGCCATCACCACTATGAAAATCACCAATAGAACAGTTGTGACCACAGATGTAGCACAAGAGCCACTCAATACTACCACAGACACATCACCAGGAGGGGAAACAACAAAACAAGCAGTAACCTACACGTGTGCTCAGTGCAATGAAACTATACCACATTGCAAGAAATGTACCAATGAGACACACTGCAGTGTCTGTATGGAACCCTATGAGGTTGAAAGTGGAAACTGTCTAGGGCCAATGACGACATACGCTACACCAAAACCAGATGATGGAATAATTGCTTGGTTGAAAAAAAAAAAATACCTGGTTGCTGGCGGCGGCGGTTGCATTCTGCTGATTGCTCTCATTTGTATCTGCGTCTGTTGCATCCGCAGAAGGAGACAGGCCCAGAGACCAGGACCACCACCTGATCTAAAGGCACTTGGTATGTCATCCGATAAGGTAAGGACCACTTGCTGTATGAGTATATGACACACCAGAGTTGGGATTGAGGAAGTACTATGTTAGGAATTCCACTTTCCTGTTGGCTGAAGATGAGTACATTCCTAATTGAGTGTACTCACAATAAAATGTTGAATGCTTTCAAGAGTGTTAAATCACCTATGAATATAAATTTGAATGTGTGGTGTATTACTCACCAATACATAATTACATTTTCAGTTAACAAATATACATTTTGGATATTATCTAGTAGCACTGCTGGGTCCAATATGTAATTGTATTTGTAACTGATTGCAGGAAAATTTATGCTATAATTGCAATTGATTCAAGTTTTGAAATTAGTGTGTGATTGATTTAGTTTGAAACACTTAAAATCAATTATGGTCAATTACCGTATTTTCTGATATCATAAATTATTATCTACAAAATACCAAAACGGCTGTCTCCCAGATTATATTTCATTCATCTACATAATATCCCAGTGCCATCAAACCTAAGTTATATAATAATAATAATAATACAATATTCCGGATAGGCCAACTAAATACAGTGCAAATTATTAAAATATATACAGGATTTCTTTACAGTGAGGTTATCAAATGAATGCCCTCGTCAGACCTAAATTGTGAAGCAGTGTTTGTTAATGAAGAAGACTTGGCTGTGATACACACAGTGTACATGGTTAGCAGTGTAGCATTGACCACAGGCATTGTTTGATGAGAGAACAAATTAACACGCTTTGTTCTTTAAGGAGATGTGCAAGCTGGTACAACTACAAGATTATACTGAGGCAGTTTTCTTCAGTAGTTCAGAACTGTGTTCTTAGCACTGTCTCTTCTTAGAGCCACACATGCAATTTATTACAGACTTCCTGGCATAAATAAACATGAAAGGATAAAGGCCATGTTACTAACATGTATGTGTAGAACTTTGCACCTGTTTGCTTAAAGTCTTAATGTTGTTGTTGCTTCAGTGAGTGCCTTCAATATTCACTGTTCAGAAGCTGTATTTGTCATTAATAGATCTTTGCACCTCACTTAGTGACCTCAATTGCAATTCAATTTGTTTTTATGATTCTTATACATTTCATTCAAATTCACAAAATGCGTTATTTATTCTACATCATAACTGACCGTACGTTTGCATGCCATATATAATGAATACTTTTTGTTGGTCCTGTTAACGCACCTGTATATATAGTTATAGTTGATTTGATATTTTTTGTATTTTAAAAGTGTAATTGTAATTGAATTGACATACGAAAAGTAATTGTAATTGATTTTATTTTATATAACTGGACTAAAGCCCTGCCTACTAGAAGTTGATTTATTTTAGAATAGTACTCCTTATTTCACATATACCAGGTAATCAGTAAGAAATTAGGCTTTCTAGAGTTGTTTAAAATAATACTGGTCAGTAACGAAATGAAAGCCAGTGAAACATTGACATTACAATATATATATATTTATATATACAATATGTACATAATAAATTGTTGATCAATGTAATCCAGATCATTTTAAAAACTGATTAATATCATGCCCACATTTTGAAGTTGATGTTCCGTTGTTTGATGTGTGTATCATCCGACGTAATGAATGATTGCACCAACATTCTGATGCCTAAAAGGATAAATACTAAAAACAGTTGCTGCATCAACACGGAGAAGACATTGCTCCGTAAACTGGAGGAGACGGTCATCTTATTTATAACACAGCACTCTTTTTAAATGACTGAGGCTTCACAGAATCACTTTCATGTCAAGAGAATCATGCAATCATGTTACTTTATTTTCTGCAGAGAGATGGTGTTAAAAAACAAAACACCTACCGTATCCCGGACCAACGACCTCCCAGAGAGGTATGTACCAACTTTCTCCAGTAGAGGTATGTACCCTACTTTCTCCAGTAGAGGTATGTACCAACTTTCTCCAGTAGAGGTATGTACCCTATTTTATCTAGTAGAGGTACCTGGTATGTACCAACTTTCTCCAGTAGAGGTATGTACCAACTTTCTCCAGTAAAGGTATGTACCCTACTTTCTCCAGTAGAAGTATGTACCCTACTTCCTCCAGTAGAGGTATGTACCCAAATTTCTCCAGTAGAGGTATGTACCCAAATTTCTCCAGTAGAGGTATGTACCCAAATTTCTCCAATATAGGTATGTACCCTACTTTCTCCAGTAGACGTATGTACCCTACTTTCTCCAGTAGAGGTATGTACCATACTTTCTCCAGTAGAGGTATGTACCCTACTTTCTCTAGTAGAGGTATGTACCCTACTTTCTCCAGTAGAGGTATGTACCCTACTTTCTCCAGTAGAGGTATGTACCCTACTTTCTCTAGTAGAGGTATGTGCCCTACTTCCTCCAGTAGAGGTATGTACCCAAATTTCTCCAGTAGAGGTATGTACCAACTTTTCCCAGTAAAGGTATGTACCCTACTTTCTCCAGTAGAGGTATGTACCAACTTTCTCCAGTAAAGGTATGTACCCTACTTTCTCCAGTAGAGGTATGTACCAACTTTCTCCAGTAAAGGTATGTACCCTACTTTCTCCAGTAGAAGTATGTACCCTACTTCCTCCAGTAGAGGTATGTACCCAAATTTCTCCAGTAGAGGTATGTATCCTAATTTCTCCAGTAGAGGTATGTATCCTACTTTCTCCAGTAGAAGTATGTACCATACTTTCTCCAGTAGAGGTATGTATCCAACTTTCTTCATACACCCAACCCAATAAAGCAGAGTTGACGGTCTGTTTGCGCGTAAGATTCCCATCCCACTGCCCCCCATGTGGGGTGCTGTGATTATATTTTCAGAAACAACTGCATTGCAGATCATACTGTCCAAATGCTGAAGGTCAGCTGAGCTCGTTATTCAGTCATCTCATTGCCATTCTAGAATAAGTGATTTGGGTTTTAACAAATTGTGGACGATGTTAATGTAATGTTTGGGTAGTAGAAGTAATCGTTATAATTAAAAATGCACCTTGTGAATGGTCGGCCTCGTACTATCATTGGGATATCCTGGAATTGCTCTTTCATATGGGGTGCATGTGACTGCAGATTCAACTGATTCAGTCAAACTCCACATGTTGCATAGCATATGTGCAACTACCACCTCTGGCTTGTGAGGATGTACTTGGACATACCGCATGACAACCACACATTCTGTTTTATAACGTACAAGTCTATTGAAGTCAGTGTCTTTTTCCCTAACAGTTGTAACACCTCACAAACCACTAATAGTCTCACAAACCCTTGTTTGTTCATAATAATGTTTCAATACAAATGCTTTACAACATTGCTAAACTGTATAAAGGGCTTTGAGCAGTCCTGAGAACTGGATACTGCGCTATACAAGAACTTACCTTTTTATGTTTATTTGTTTATGTAATATATACGAATTAGTAAGGGGAGATCGCACAAGTTCACAATGTCTCAAAATAAGTTAACCATTACATATGGGGTTGGTCTGGTCATCACCAGGTGTATTGCAGTCGAAATAAATTGCAGTGGCACCACCTAGCGAGTAAGCACATATGTTAAGCAAAAGCAAATCGATGGTAGTAGCAATTTTTGATCGTAGTCCCACAGTGTATTGTTGGTGGAAGAGGGATTTTTAATGCTACGCGCACAACATTTTACATTACGAACTTATAAGACTAAGATGGGTCCCTGCTAACAATGGATGACTACAACTTGTGCATCCTTCTGTCGTTCCTAGGATACTGAGGAGGAGGAGGAAGAGGAGGAAGTGAGACCTATTGCCCAAACGTCTCCGGTCAACAAGCGGATGCCAGCCAGACCCCCCGCAGCTGACCCCCCTGCCAGCCCGCCACCAAACGGAAATGTGGTTAGTACTAGCAATAAATAACAGGTGGCGTCTCTGGCAATGTTGCGGTTTACTGTCGATAGTACACTAGTGTCTTGTACACAGTCGTCACATCAACTACCATAATCAGACCTTTCTTCAATTCACTTTTAACAATTCCAATTCAATTCCAATTCATGTGCATTTACCAAGGTTCAATTCAAATTCAATTCAATTCAGCATACTCACAAAAAGGATCAATTTCAATTAATTTTAATCCAATTCAATTCAAATCGGCAAACCTATCTGTTTCGTTGTGACTTTTGACTAAATAAAGTTTTGTAACTTAAAAACAAATACATCAAAATAGAAGAGAAACAGCACTGTCCACCAATGCAACTAACAGTCAGATTACAATGTTCACAATGTCAACTCAAGTCAGACAACCTGCACCAATATGATATGGTACCACCTTGCAGCTTCGCTAAAGAACAAAGGGATGCAGAACTCTGGACATTGGCAAATGCTAATTCACCCTGTCAGCAAACGGTAATTTTGGTCTCTGGTGGTCAATTAGTATTTAGCGGCTCTGTTCTAGACTGCTAGTAAACCTGGGGTACATGGGGACTGAGAGAGCAGAGAACTGCTAGACAAACAATTGCAGCCCATGTTTTGTCTGGTGACAAATCCTTTTGTGCAAGTACATACTGGTACCAGGTAGTTCTGCTGTTGGTTGTTTTATTTTGGTCTTCGACAAAAAGACACATTCGAAAACGTAACAATTTAACATATTTTGTACTTTCGACGTGTCAATTTATATAGAAAAACGTTGTAAATCTATTTTCCATTTTGATCAAGTCACTCAATTAATCTTACTTACTGCAGGATTCAATTCCAATTCAATCTGTTTTGATTTTATTCAATTCCAATCCAATTCCAATTCAGGCATTTTTTGATCAAGTAAAATTCCAATTCAATAAACAAGAACAAGAAAGTTTTATTTAGACCCCAATTACAATATATGTATAATATCAAATTAACGTAACATGAATAGGCATATATATTCATATATACAAATGCAATGTAATGTCAAATTAGATGGGGTCTGTGACTCCTATTAAGACAATAACGGTCGCTCTCATAGGAGCCACAATAATAATTTCTTTCAACTCAATTTTACCGAAGGAAGTGCAAATGTAAATGTGCAGGAAAAGAAAAGAAACCAAGATTACTTGATTACATATATGCATGTATTGGAGTATTTATGATATGTTTAAATGAACAAATAATAGTTGTCAATAGTACACATCAATATACTTATTATAAACACACATATGTATATGCACAGATACAATACCCATATGCTGATACATGTAATAGATATCCATACAGCTCACATACAATAATACAGTTTATTGACTTTGACAGCATGAATAGCAGTTTAATACTGTACTCGTATCTACATATTTATCTAATAAATTGTTTTTCACATAATTAGCAAAACCTCTGAAGCTATGTGTTCCAATCTTCTCTGTGACTAACTTTGAGGTATTGTTAATGACATGTTTCAAACTGTATCTAAGACATCTTTTGGCAAATTCATGTTTTGTTCTGAATGGGTGTACCTCTGTTTTTTTCCTTGTGTTGTAATTGTGTACGTAAGCATTTATATTTAGTTTCCAGTTTAATAGGTAGGCAGGGAGGTCATGATGTACATATTTAAAATAAAACTTAAGTTCATGTAATTTTAATGTCATAAACTTTTAAGATATTCAATTTTTTTTAAGTGGCTCAGAGCGTGAATTATATTTACATAATTTAGATAAAATTCTCATAGCTTTCTTTTGTATTTTCAACATTCGACTACCTTGGTATCCCCACACCATAATACAATAGTTGATATCTGATAAAAATAACGTATTATATAAGAGAATTTTAATTTCGAGAGGAAATACAAATTTTAGTCTGTTTAAGATGCCGACTGTTTTGGAACACTTGTTTGATACTTTTTCAATGTGTTTATTCCAATTTAAATTTGCATCTAAAGTAAGTCCTACTAAATTAAATTCATCCACTCTTTCTATGTTTGTACCATTGATATTGAGCGTAAAGTTATCGACAGCTTTATTTTGCATGTGAAAAATCATATATTTAGATTTGTTTCTGTTTAATGATAATTTATTAATGTTTAACCATTCAAGTATTTTAAGGAGTTCATCATTTATTGTCGATTTTGGTGTATTGTCTTCTACTGCTTAAGTAGCTATTAAATAGATTCAAGGTAGGACCCTGTAATCCATAATATCTTAGTTTATTTAATAGTATTGAGTGATCAATTGTATCGAATTGAACCCGGGTCTGATCATGATGCATTGAGAGTTTGAAGTATTGTTGTGTGCACCCTTACATATGGAAGGCTTGGCCCAAGAACATTCTTGAAATGTTTGTAAGCATAAACCTGTCTCCACGTGCTCTGTCTACTCTCTAAGTCCTACAGGTTGTCGATTGATGATACACTTACATCCAACTCCTTGTCACTTCTACAGGTTGTCGATTGATGATGCACTTACATCCGACTCCTTGTCACTTCTACAGGTAGTTGATTGATGATGCACTTACATCCGACTCCTTGTCACTTCTACAGGTAGTCGATTGATGATACACTTACATCCAACTCCTGGTCACTTCTACATGTTGTTGATTGATGATACACATACATCTGACTCCTTGTCACTTCTACAGGTTGTTGATTGATGATACACTTACATCCAACTCCTTGTCACTTCTACTGGTTGTTGATTGATGATACACTTACATCCAACTCCTTGACTCTTCTACAGGTTGTTGATTGATGATACATTTACATCCAACTCCTTGTCACTTCTACAGGTTGTTGATTGATGATACACATACATCTGACTCCTTGTCACTTCTACAGGTTGTTGATTGATGATACACTTACATCCAACTCCTTGTCACTTCTACAGGTTGTTGATTGATGATACACTTACATCCAACTCCTTGTCACTTCTACAGGTTGTTGATTGATGATACACTTACATCCAACTCCTTGTCACTTCTACATGTTCTTGATTGATGATACATTTACATCCAACTCCTTGTCACTTCTACAGGTTGTTGATTGATGATACGCATACATCTGACTCCTTGTCACTTCTACAGGTTGTTGATTGATGATACACTTACATCCAACTCCTTGTCACTTCTACAGGTTGTTGATTGATGATACACTTACATCCAACTCCTTGACTCTTCTACAGGTTGTTGATTAATGATACACTTACACCTGACTCCTTGACTCTTCTACAGGTTGTCGATTGATGATACACTTACATCCAACTCCTTGTCACTTCTATAGGTTGTTGATTGATGATACACTTATGTCTGACTCCTTGTCACATGTACAGGTTGTTGATTGATGATACACTTACATCCAACTCCTTGTCACTTCTACAGGTTGTTGATTGATGATACACTTATATAATTTTTTTTATTTATAATACATTTACTTCCGACTCCTTGTCACTTTTACAAGTTGTTGATAAATAATACTTATAATTTGTTACTGATGATACATTTACTTCTGACTCCTTGTCTCTTCTACAGATTGTTGATTGATGATACACTTATAATTTTGTATTGATGATACACTTACATCCGACTCCTTGTCACTTCTACAGGTTGTTGATTGATGATACACTTACATCCAACTCCTTGTCACTTCTACAGGTTGTTGATTGATGATACACTTACATCCAACTCCTTGACTCTTCTACAGGTTGTTGATTAATGATACACTTACACCTGACTCCTTGACTCTTCTACAGGTTGTCGATTGATGATACACTTACATCCAACTCCTTGTCACTTCTATAGGTTGTTGATTGATGATACACTTATGTCTGACTCCTTGTCACATGTACAGGTTGTTGATTGATGATACACTTACATCCAACTCCTTGTCACTTCTACAGGTTGTTGATTGATGATACACTTATATAATTTTTTATATTTATAATACATTTACTTCCGACTCCTTGTCACTTTTACAAGTTGTTGATAAATAATACTTATAATTTGTTACTGATGATACATTTACTTCTGACTCCTTGTCTCTTCTACAGATTGTTGATTGATGATACACTTATAATTTTGTATTGATGATACACTTACATCCGACTCATTGTCACTTCTACAGGTTGTTGATCTGCCTTCATCGACTCCACCGTTTGACTTTACGCAGTTGTCTGTTCCTGTCCCGCCACTCACTGTGGACCCCTCTCAAGACCCCCCTCCACCAACACAGAGCGCCAGAACCGCAGAGAGCAACACATCTCCTCTGTATGGAAATGTGAATGGCATCAACATGTGTGCTGATGAACATGATGAAGATGACTATCAAAATTGGAACCGGACGCAGTCTGGGTGTGTAGATGTTCATAAGAGTACATCGCACCTGCCAACCTCTGTTCCTGACGTGTCATTGCGTGAAGCAACCAGCCTTCCACCACGTGCCATTAGCGAAGGATCTGAGAATTATTATAATGCCGGGCCAGAGAGTTATTACAATGTGTACCCTGGTAAATAGGGCATGTGCTGTTCTTGTAAATGGCTCCTGGGCATGTGGGTGGTATGAATGTCACCGGAGTTGTCTGTGTTAACTGTGTATAGGGCTGCCAAGGATTGTGCAGTTCAGTTTAATATGCGTAAATACGTGATGGTGTGTGTCACCTAACTAACAGATGTGTCTATGAGATGCACCCACACACGCGTGTAGGTGCACACATGCATCTGTTTGAGAATAGCCAACTACCTATCAGTTATAAAGACAAGAATTTATATTTGAATATATTTCAATACAATTACAGCAGCAAATCCCTTGTCTATGTCTATGTATTAATTGGCATAAACCCTAAGGTCATTACATCAATATGTTCTTGACTTTCTAAAAGTAGGTAATTTTAAAGTCTGTCTGATTTTTTAATTACTTGTATGTTCTGCAATGAACTGAATGCTGAATGTTTTTTATTTCATGTACAAAAACCCACAGTGCATGTACAGTTAAGTAATACATACAAATAGGAATAAAAGGTACACCATTAAAAATAAAAGTAAAATATATAAATGAGTAAATCAAACTAATAAGTTAAGAGGTAAAAAGTTATAAAAATAGAAGAAAAAATAAATATGTAAAAAATATATATAATATACATGTAGTTACTATTTTACAACATAATATGGAGATTTTGACAAGCAGGACCACATGGGCCCTTTAACAATTTATCTACAGTTACACATATATTTTATTATATTATTGTCAATATTAGGAACCCGTTTTCTGAAACCATAAACATTTTTGCGCAATAGGGCATCAAATGAGTCAAAAGCATTATTTACAAACATTTTGCACTGTCCCATCGGTGGTATCCTAGGATCCGTCTATGTATATTGTTGTATGCAAAGTTTTAAATAGGAGCCTGTGTTGGAATGTACCCAGAGTTCGGAACAGTAAACTGAACAACAATATGCATGGAACAGATGAAGTTTAACACCGATGGAACAGTTGTAGAAATGTCTCCTGTACCACTAGACCTTGCATTACACAAGTTCTACTTGTACAGGGTTGTGCTAGAATTTGTGTGATGTGGGTCCTGGTTTCTGTTGCATTGTTCAGGCATGCTGACATTGTAACATGTTTTATTGTCTGTTTATGACACAATCTGCCTGTTAAGGCAGCGAGCATACAACGTAATATCCTTCAGACTAGCATCTCTAACCTCTGGTTAGCCCTTCACTCACTGACAACACTTCTAGAGAGTTTGTACTAAGTGGAGTTTAATTTTTTAATTTCTACAATTTGCGATGAATAATTGTTTGTAAATATTGCATTGTTATCATTATTAAATTTTTATGATTGTTATGTTATCATTATTAGTATTATGTAACATCAAATGTAATGAAATTGAGCATACGATTATCATGATCCGGACAGAATTGTGTTGTGTAGAATGAATCTTTCTGGTGGCAGAAACACAAGTGTGGTATATAGAGCGTATACTTGGTGCTTCATTCATGCTTACAAAGCATGGTTGTGTATTCTATGAGATGATGGCTTGAGACGTGAGTATCTTGACGCTGTTCTGAGTTTGTGCAAATGTCACCAGACGATGGTGTGATTTCAGATAAACAATAGACAACGCCCACCCAAATGCTTGCTTAATTATCTCAAAGGTTGTCACAGCACTGTGACCTGATGTGGGAAACAACCCACGTTTTGGTGACGCTGTTGTTGTCATATGTATTAATGCGCTGACTTTGGAGTATTGTAAGCACATCTCCTCCAAGGCACTGAGGTCCACTCACATCTCCTCCAAGACACTGAGGTCCACTCACATCTCCTCCCAGGCACTGATGTCTACTCACATCTCCCAGGCACTGAGGTCAACTCACATCTCCTCCCAGGCACTGAGGTCCACTCACATCTCCTCCAAGACACTGAGGTCCACTCACATCTCCCAGGCACTGAGGTCCACTCACATCTCCTCCCAGGCACTGAGGTCCACTCACATCTCCTCCCAGGCACTGAGGTCCGCTCACATCTACAAGGCACTGAGGTCCACTCACATCTCCCAGGCACTGAGGTCCACTCACATCTCCCAGGCACTGAAGTCCACTCACATCTCCTCCCAAGCACTGAGGTCCACTCACATCTCCTCCAAGGCACCAAGGTCCACTCACATCTCCTCCAAGGCACTGAGGTCCACTCACATCTCCCAGGCACTGAGGTCCACTCACATCTCCCAGGCACTGAAGTCCACTCAGATCTCCTCCAAGGCACTGAGGTCCACTCACATCTCCTCCAAGGCACTGAGGTCCACTCACATCTCCTCCAAGGCACTAAGGTCCACTCACATCTCCAAGGCACTGAGGTCCACTCACATCTCCTCCAAGGCACACTGAGGTCCACTCACATCTCCTCCAAGGCAATGAGGTCCACTCACATCTCCTGCCAGGCACTGAGGTCCACTCACATCTCCTCCAAGGCACTGAGGTCCACTCATATCTCTTCCAAGGCACTGAGGTCCACTCACATCTCCTCCCAGGCACTGAGGTCCACTCGCATCTCCCAGGCACTGAGGTCCACTCAGATCTCCTCCAAGGCACTGAGGTCCACTCACATCTCCTCCAAGACACTAAGGTCCACTCACATCTCCTCCAAGGCACTGAGGTCCACTCACATCTCCTTCAAGGCACTGAGGTCCACTCACATCTCCTCCAAGGCAATGAGGTCCACTCACATCTCCTGCCAGGCACTGAGGTCCACTCACATCTCCTCCAAGGCACTGAGGTCCACTCACATCTCCTCCAAGGCACTAAGGTCCACTCACATCTTTCTATACGTTTGCTTCCTTGAACCATCTACCGCTGATCTACCAACTGGCGATTTATGCCATTAAACACAAAGATTGTCATTTCGATTTATTTACTCGCATTTTAAATATACTCTGCTTTTCAAAAGGCCTTTTTTGCAACCTGAGACAAATGAGTTCTGTGTTGGCTTTTTAAAAGAGTAACTACTTTTTTAAGCATTGTCATTGCCACTTTGGTGCCAAACATAAAGCATGGTGAATGTGACATGGCATGTTGGCTAGTAGCGATGTCATGTTGGGCATATCAGTTGTACTCATAAATCTGTAAATATGTATGTATATATTCTATATCACCCAATTTTGAAAAGGTTCTTGCACTCGGATTTCACTAACTGTCTTTCTAACAGGTTTGAAGTATATAGTAATTTCTAGTATACATATATATTTATAACTGGATTATAAATAATATTGATTGTCTCATATCTGCATAACATTTCTAAAGAACATACTTACTTTTATATATGTATATCAATTCAATTGAGACAATGGAAAGAAACCATATTGTTTATCATTCCTTATTCTAATTGTATGTATAGTGCATTGTGCCATCGTAAAGGCTAATTTACTCATTAGTTTGTGTTGAATCGTAGAGCTTTGTTCTACTGCTGATAGCAGTACACTGATACAAGCTAGACATAATTGGTAAAATGGTATTGTGTTTAAAAAGCACCACTAATTAATGTATATAATATGTTCAAGTTTGAAAGGTGGTGGCGATACCCAATCAAATATAATGCCAGCACTGTTAACAACAGACGTTCATTTTGATAATGGCTTATCCATATTCCCTACTGTTTCAGATATTGTAATGAATATGTCATAGCACACAAACATTATTATCTATTGGTGCCGTTTATCTTGGATCGAAGGAAAGGAAACTCTCATATCCTGACAGAAACTTACGAAGTAATAAGTTGTTTCCATGCACACGGTGTATACATGTTTAAATTGTTATGTTTTATTTCAAAATAATATGTATATATACATGTATATATATAATATATATGTGACCGCAGTGTCATGACCTACTGGCATAACCCAATTAAATGTGCAAGTACTAACACTACATCCACTATTATTGGATGTGTGCCTGCTAATTGGCGTGGAGTGTTAATGAGACTGCTATCTAAAGCACATTCAGATTGTGATAATGTGCCAATGCTGGCGCTCATAGGTATTGTACTTTAATGCACTTGTAAATTAATGTATAGCTAATAATATATGTTTGTATATTACCAACCCTCAACACATCTAAGACTAGCTGTATCAAGCAACTGCACCAGTTTGACACGTAATGAAGGTGCTGTATATTTTGTATTTTGTCGGGGGGGTTGCATGCAAATTATCAAACGTTCTCTTTTCATTTTCCAATACCTAAACACGGCGCACTTTTTGTTTTCCCTTCAGGGATAGTCGAATCAGTTCGCAAAGTGACAAAGTATGTTAAGCATTATGTGGCGGGTGGTTGGTCGTCACCACGTATTGCGGGGAATGTATTACTAAAATGGTGTCTCTTATGGAATGAAATATGTTAATGCAAAATGATGCAGTAACAGTACATTTGTGTAATTTCGTTGTGTGAATGCATACAAATTTAACAAAAAGCTTTTTTATTTCCATTACCTAAAATGTGGCATACTTTTACCTATACTAATGTTATGATGCTACCCCAGTGCAGGACCTGTGTGACATCCCGTAGACAGGGCTAATAGGGTTAGAAACATCTGCTTCTTCTTGGCACCATCTTGTACATACTACATACAGATATGACCCCTTTCTGGGTAAGAATCTGTCGTACAAAATTAACACATTTTTAATTTGTCATTCTGTAGAAAACACTGGCCACCTCATCCAGAATAGTGCACTTATTAAATAAGCACGGTGGTTTGTGTGACAATAACATAGCTTATATGAAATATATTGTACAGTCAAACCTCACTTTACAGTCACCTGGGTAATACAGCCAACTCGCAATTAAGGTCACTCTAGGATGGTCCCAGATTTGTTTCAGATACAGTAAAGTATTAAAAATTAGTCCAGCTAATAAGGCCACCTTGCTTATCAGGACACTTGCTCGATGCCAAGGATGACCTTAACAATGAGGTGCCATTGTACATGTTTTAACAAAGGTCATTGCTTTGTTCAATTACTGATGTTGCCTTGTGCCACGAATGGTGCCCTGTTTCACTTTGACCTCTGACCCCAGGGCAAGATGCATTATTTTCATTGCAAACCCCGAGTTTACACGGGTTTTGCAAAATACTTGTGGCAGAAGCTATTAATAGAATACAAATGCAATTTGAAACACTTGTATAAAACGATATGGTTGACTATGTTAATGAAACTGCCTTTGGGTGCATAATCATAGTGAAACAGTGACAAGGTGCCACCGAGGTCCGATTCTACAACTCGTGTAGAAAAACATGAATGAATAACCGGTTGAATTGCATATATTTAACTTAGATTGTAATAGGTGTTTTATTATACTTTTAAAACACTATTTGCAATATGTATATTTGATACATAAAATATATTATAACAGATGTGTGTGTAATGTTTTGATTTCACAAAGTTGTTTTGCAAGATTACTCTGTGGGAAGGTTCAGTCAAATTGTGTTGACTTCATTACAGAGGTTACTCTAGCTGGCTCTTTGCATGTGTTCGCAGTCACAAATATACAAGTAAAGATAACTTCTCATATAGCGCAGTATTCAGTCCTTAGGACTGCTCAATGCGCTTTACGCTTTATTCCCTGGCAGACCTGTTCAATCGAACACCATCCCGACTTCTCTTGGAAGTATTCAGCCACACTGAAATTAATGCACAGACTTCATACACAAATACCCACCGTTGTCTATAGCCTGGTACTCATTCATATGGCCGAGTGAACTGGAGCAATGTAGTCCCCCAATAGTTAGGGAAGGGGTGTGCATTTGAGGGGGGAAATGTTTTGCTGGGGGTTGCTGGAAATAGGATTAGTTCCCTAAATATAAGGGTGGAAATTGTTTGATGGGGGCTGGAGATAGGATTAGCCCCCCAATATTCAGGGAAGAGGTGCCTATTTGGGGTGCAATTTGATGTTTTGGTGAGCCTAAGGTGTTTTTGGTGGGTATCAAGGAGGGTGGAAATCGAGGTTTTTGGAGAGCCTCGAGCTGAGTTGTTTGGGTTCACTATCCGACAGCTGATGCTCTGGCTTAACCCACCCAATAGTCATTTGATTCCAGTGCCAGTATTGTCCCTTCTACCTGTGCCAGGGGAAGTAAAAGATTCCATACATAGTACAGGTTACCCCCATCAGTACAGGTTACCCCCATCAGTACAGAGACATCTAAGATGTGGCTTCATTGAGACAGCCAACTACCTTTCATGAGAAAACGACTTAATGAAAACTGAAGTCAGTATTTAGTTAGATTTATGTAACGATAGCTAGTCCATCAAGGTCAGGCAGTTACCAAACTGTTATTACAATGTAAAGCTACGATGGTCTTGTGGATATTATATAACTCACATGAGCTCTCGTTGGCATGACAAAAAAGAACACAAATGTCAACATTAAATATATGTGCTTTATTTGTCTTTATATATGCTATAGTGACTGTGAAAATATACAATTTATAAGCATCCATTCTTTCCAAGTGAAAACATTATTATATGAATTGGCAGTCAAACATAGAGCTGTCTCCATGCCAAAAAAATTATATAAACTTATTTATATGGCACATATAAATAAAAATAAATCTGTCAATTCAAAGGAAACTTACATGTACAGTTGACTGCCAGAGAGTCACATGACATGGCACATGACTGTCATGAGGCTGTCCTAAATTTTTATTTCACTGGTGACACTATTAAGGCTACATAACTACCCTGATACACACTTTTCTCTAATGTCACCAACATGTCAGCGAATATTTCTGTTTCCATGGTGCTGACATGTCAGTAATAGATACTGACATGTGACACAGACATGTCGGTAAATGTCACCGACACATCAGTGAATGAGACTGACATTATCTGACATGTCAGTGAATGACATAATTTGACATCAATGGCATGTCAGTGAATGACACTGACATACATGTCAGCTACTGCTGACGTGAAATTCTGTATTTATTTGAATATTTGTAAATATAAAACTACTGCTTTGACACAACATTGCAGGTAACAAAATATTTCTGAACTTTCCGCAATGTACTTCGTAATATCTGTCAAACCTGTATCAAGTGTACACATATGCACAAAGGAAAGGTGACATTGTCCTTACACAAATGTAGCCTATACAATTGACAATTAACCAAATCAGCACTGGAAAATGAGATCAGTTGGAACAGCCACAGAAATAAGGTGCCTTTTTGCTTCAACACAGGTATAACTTGTTATTTCCTCGATTATTCAGACAATAAATACATCATAATTGAATTATTACTGTACAACTGTGTTTAATAATTACAATGTCCGACACACATTATTTGAACAGTCACTGTATAATGTGACATGCAAACCCATCATGTGACATTCCAATCCATCATGTGACATGCCAATCCATCAACCAACATGCCAATCCACCATGCGATATGCCAATTCATCACGTGACATCATCCACTGTCTTGACATATGTCAAGTTACTTAACATTCCTCCAACGGCTGATGTTGTACAAGTTTACAGTGGTTTAGTAGTCGTCTCGTTTGCGTGCCAGTTTTGCCCACTCCCTCCTCTTCTCTGTAACACGGAAAAATAAGGCAATATTATTTGTATTCCTCGTACCTTTGCACACAGCAGGTTTTGAGGCAACATTCACTACAATTATGTTGTTGGAAATTGGTTGAAATTAAATAGTTACAAATAGCCACTTGCACCCAACTTTAATCAAAGCAAACAATTGATTTATATGTACGTAATAACAGTAAATTACTCCATAAAGCACAACAATTAAAATGTGTCAGTGGTCAACTCTTCTGCAATTAAAACTAATTAAGTCTTGTGAAGTGATATAACTTTTAACACTGAGTAAATGTAGCACATCTATGCAATCTTCCTGCACAGGCCAAACACAGATGGAGGTAACGGCCGCATTGTCCAGCTGGGGTAGTTTGATGCTCACCTTTCTTTGGCTGACCCTCGTACTTGGTGTAGGGTATTGAATCGGTGTATCCTGGAGAATTAGAACGTGGTCTCACGGCCGTATCGGATGAACCCCCTGAAAATTAAACACCCCGATGAATACAGTGCCTGCCCGATGCACCACGATGACTGTGTGAGAAACAAAAACAAAAAAATCAGGTGGATCCAGCGGGGCCTGGGGGCACATGCCCCCTAGACCTTTGGAAGTTTGCGTGGCCGCAGACCTTTTATAATGGGCCCACGCGACCGTGCCCCCCCCCAGACCTTTGGAGATGTGCCCCTGTTCAGGTTACAATAAGCTGAAGTTATGCCGACATGGCTGCAGAATTTTGTAAACAGCACCTCCCCCCGTCTTCCAATTGACACAGTCCAGCAAGAAGCTGAAACAGAGCTGAAGATACGGCCATGCAGTGACGACACATTTTCAACAACACCCTCACCCCACCTTCATATGGTCACAGTCGAGCAGAGGCAGTGGAGAAGCTGAAGTTACGGCTGTGCGGCAGCAAACAAATTTCTACTACACCATTTGATTCGATTGTCAGTGGGGGTTTTTGTGCCCTCCCAGACTATCCTCTCCGGATCAACCCCTGAAAATGTTGTCAGCCGCACCCAAAAACTGGCAGCTACTACCACCTCAGCAGATCTGACCAGGTCATTCTTTTCAGACTCCGAACAGGACACAACAGAATGAATGCACATCTGTGCGACAAGGTGAAGATCAGCCAGTCTGAGATGTGCTCCTGTGAAAAGGCCCCGAGAACCAGTGAGCACCTACTCCAGCCCGCTCCAGACAGATAGCATGACCAGAGGACACCCCTTGAAGGAGAAGTTGTATGGTAATCTGGAGGCACTGAGAAGGGCGGCAGCATTGGTGAAGGTGACATGCATTTCCGGCCAGAGAGTGATTGATGAAAAAGTAAAAAGGTAAGTTCTTATATAGCGCAGTATCCAGTCTTCAGGACTGCTCAAAGCGCCTTACTCTTTACTCCTTGGCAGACCTGATCAATCGAACACCTGGAATGCATCCAGCCATGCCGCAATTAATGCACGAAGACTTCATACACAAGTATCCACCACTGTCCATTGCCAGGTACTCATTCATACAGCTGAGTGAACTGGAGCAATGTAGAGTGAACGAACTTGCCCAAGGTTCGACACCGCCACACAGGATTTGAACCTGCGTTCTCTCGGTTGAGAGTTCGAAGCTCTAGCCACTGCACCACTGCGATGAAGAAGATAGATACACAAGACAGTCAGGCTTCTTACACTGTATGTTAACTGCCCATGACAGATGAACGTTCTAGTCTTTAGAGGGAATGGTCTTGTACAGTGCTTCGAGGTAATTGCAACATACACGAATGAGTCTTGACATCATGTCATTCCCGTTTTATTTCCACAGTATTAACAGGGCTCTGTAAGTTCATCACAGTTGCCTCCTATATCGGTGTCTGATTACACATGAACAAAAAATTATTTTACAGGTGTCCCAAAACATGAAGTATACAAAATAACTAATTGTGTAAATTTTTGTGTTCGAACATATACAGTAATTACGGTAGTTTGAGAAGGACAGCCTGCCATTAGTAAGAACAATAATAAACTTCTATATTCCCAGGAATCTGAGATCAGAGGCGCAACATACACGAATCATTAGGCATAATCGTGAACAGGGACGAGTAAGAGTCGTCATTACAGCAAGAGACCGCCTAAGGTTAAGGTGGGAAAGCAATTTCAAATAAATAAGTCTTGAGTTTTTACAAAAGGTCACTATAGTTTCAGACGATTTTAAAGTGATAGGGAGTTTATTCCAGATTTGTTGATCAGCTACAGAGAAAGCATGTTTGCCGATATTGAGCTTAGTTTTATGAACAACAAATTGTTGTGAAACAGATCATCTCAAGTTACTGGGGATTTCTGAAAAACGTAATGTCTAGGGCTCCCACCTGTGTTTTCTGTGAGGCGACTTGGGTGCTGTATGCCATTTCCGTAGCCGTGCCATGCCATGTCAGGGTCTGAGATGTGGACAGCATCAAACTCGTCCTGAGGCGGCATGCTCTCCGTACCGAAGGACCCAGGACCACATCGTATCTGCTGCCAGTTCCTCTGTCAATACAACTGTTATGTCAGGCAATGGAAAGGTAAAGTAAAGGTAAGTTCTTATATAGCCAAGTATCCAGTCCACAGGACTGCTCAAAGTGCTTTACACTTTACTCCCTGGCAGACCTGTTCAATCGAACACCATCTCGACTTCTCTGGGAAGCATTCAGCCAAACTGCAATTACTGCAGAAAGACCATTCATACATAAATATTGACCACTGTCTATAGACAGGTACTCATTCACACAGCTGAGTGAACATCGGTTCATCTTAAGCAGTAAACTCTATGTACAATCTACCGTGTGGGGGTAGACAGCCAAGGCAGTGAGCCCTGACTACTTACTTACCCTCATCTGGGCGTCTTCTGCCTCTGTCAGTCGGATGTTACAGTTCTCTTTCACAGCCTCCAGCACTGCAACATACAGTTTTTGTAAGCATGTAATTTGTAAGCATCTTTAACCCTCTAGGTCCCAACCACCTGCAAACATCCAGATGCCTGCTTCCCCAAACATCCAAAAGCATCTTTTAGCTTCTAGACACTTAGTTGTAAACGGTTTATGAAAATACTACTGCATATTACATTCTTCTTACTGGTTTGTTCTTCTGCAATCTAGCATTATTGTTGTATATATATATTTATGCAAGCAACAACACGGAGACAATATAGATATGAAAAAGGCCAAATGGATGACGTTTGTTTATTATGGGTAACCAGTGTATAGGCCTTTTTGGCACACTGTAATATTTAAATAAAAGAAATGTGGACTCTACAACCCAATGCCAGGCCTGTGACTGAGCCCATACTAGTCTCCCGAGCATCAGGCTGTTAGAGCCCACATTTCAACATATAAGCAGCAGTGGTATTCCTAGAACAATTGAAAGGAATGACATGTAATCACAGCAGAGCTTGTTATGTGTAGTTAATTTTAAAGCCAACATGATTAACTAAGCCAACATGATTAACTAAAAAGTGCCTTTCTGAATACCACGCTATCTGCTGCCAAAAACACTAAATCTAAAATTATAATAATCCCAAATGTGGGGGTATTTCGCCCCGATATATACAATTCCATACCATTCCTAAATCGAAAGTGGACAAAATATGTGTGTGAATTTTTTTGTTTTCATTTTTGGGTCTACCAACCACGTCACTACTGCTACTTATTATTTATGGTAGTGTATTAACTGTCTGCTTGTAGTTATTAATTGCACATTGTATCTACGACAATTAAATTTACCATTATCAGTGGTTGGCAGCGACCAGTGATTCAACTTATATTGTTTCTGTTATAACATTGTATACCCATATCTACTGGTAACAGCCTTGGCTCGGCTGTCAACTAGGAATTGCATAGATTGTATACGCTTTGTCTTTCATTTATCTTCTGTATTATACAATCTTGAAATAAAACACCTTATCTTACCTCTCCTGATCTCTAGTGTCATCAAACCACATCCTTTTAGGCTGGCTTCATAACTAAGGTCTCTCAGATCTTGAATAATTCTAGTCATACATAAATTCACACTGTCATTGACACAGACTGAGCCAACAAACGAGATACTCACTTTGGTCAGTGCCGAGACTTTGCAGGGCAACATAGTTGATGAGACACACCCAACATGGCGTCTCGAGATCATCAAAGACATTGCGGACGAAGCTGAAGCTGACCATACAGAGCCGCATCAGTCGGGGCTGGTCAATCATTGTGTTCCTCAACTCTGTCGCGATATGGCTCTTGAACTTGCTCATGTCAAAAATCTGTAATAATAAGGCACCATGTTCATTCTATTAAATGTACAAGGCCTAATTAGTACATAATCCCATTTTTGGCAGCATCTGACACTCAACAGCGATCTCCAACCTTGGCTCCTGCATCCATCATTGTAATTTAATTTCTATCAATGTCACACTAGCTTCAAAGCTCAGTTCAGCAAGTTTGTTTACTCTACGTTGCTTCAGTTCACTCAGCTGTATGGATGAGTACCTGGCTATAGACAGAGGTGGATATTTGTGTACGAATAGTCTTCACACATTAATTGCAATGTGGCTTAATGCTTCCCAAAGAAGTCGAGATGGTGTTCGATTGAACAGGTCTGCCAGGGAGTAAAGTGTAAAGCGCTTTGAGCAGTCCTAAGGACTGGATACTGCGCTATATAAGAACTTACCTTTTAATACGGTAACTTCTTTTGTGCCCAAGTCCTCAGAAATCAAGCACAAAAGTACATCAAAACAATAGGGCAACTCGATCTCAAAATCGATGAGCAATATTGACAAGAGATGGATGGGACCTAAGGTAGATATATATGCTGGGTTGTAAAAGTAAGTTTTTAAATGATGGCAAAATTGTGTAACATTTGCTACTGATCTAACACTTAAGAAGATGCATATTCCAGAGTCGGTGAAGCAACAGAAAAAGTCCATGTTCCAATAGTTTTAGAGGAATTATTGCAGAATCATTACCTTAACAATGTGTCACCTGTCTACAGATTCTTTTGTTCTCAACAGCAAACATAGCACGTCATCCAGTCCTTGGGACGGCCCAGAGTGCCTTACATTCCACTCCCTGGCAGACCTGGTCAACTGATCACCATCTTGACTTCTATAGAGAGCATTCAGCCATGCTGCAATTATTGCGCGAAGACTATTCAAATATCCACCATTGTCTATAGCCAGGTACTCATTCATGCAGCCAAATGAACTGGAGTGAAGGAACTTGTCCAAGGTTCGACACTGCAGCAAGTGGGTTCAAACCAGGAATCTCTCAACTGAGACTATGCCACTCAACTACATATACACTTTAAATTAAAGCATCTACATATCAAATAAAACAGCATGACTAGCTGGTGTAAACAGTGGATTCACACAATCGTTTCCTGAATACTTCTATGCACGGCAAGATTGTACCTTACCTTGACCAGCCACATCATCGGCTATTCTGTATACATACACATATGATTTGTGCCAGCTGAAATCTTTGAAGTTGGTGACTATATATGAACAAATACCTTTAGAGGATGTTTTGATAGTCGCCCCAGTTTGTTGATGACTTCCGGTGACAGACAGCAGTCCTCTGGGTATTTGTACCCCTTCATAACGATGTCCGACTTGGACAGCTGCTTGGCATAGATGTTACCCTCTGAGTCCTGGGTGATCTTCACACCCTGCAATCACACCCCATAGATGTTACCCTCTGAGTCAAGGGTGATCTTCACACCCTGAATCACACCCCATAGATGCTACCCTCCAAGTTCCTGGTGATCTTCACACCCTGCAATCACCCATAGTCATGATGCCCAGGTAACTGTTTCTCCTCAGCCAATTAAATCACAATTAGTCTGAATACAATTTTTATATTTCTGTTTTACTCCAGCATTTCGAAACTAAAGAGCATTTCAGAAAAACATCAGGGAAAATTCTTTCCATCTGTTATCAGAATTTGATTCTGTTGCATTAAAAGGAGGTTTTTTATTTGTTTTTATTGTTAAATTGTGTTATACATTATAAACTATATACGTTCTAACATTCTCACTGCCTAAATGTTTAACAAAGCAGAAACAATTTTAGAATTCCGCACTTCAATGTTTACAAAAATCGCTGACGTGTTACTAAAATTCCTGAATACCGAGCTTGAATAATTTCAAGGAAGGTCGTAGCCCAACATATTATGTGATACACACATCCGTCTCATCCACGCCCTTTGAAAGTGGCACACAGCCATGTAAAGAAACCATTTCCTATTTTGTGTGGTCCGTCTGTTATTTTGTGTGGTCAATCTGTTATTTTGTGTGGTCTGTCTGTTATTTTGGATACAGTTTATATAATATATGTATATTATTTTACAATAAAATCAAACGGATTATTTTTCTGTAAGTAAACAACCACCTGTAATAAAGACAACACCACAGACAACAATACTGTACTAATTCATGTTCAACTACATATAAGTACTGTGAAACCTCACTCTACGGTCACCTTGGTAATACAGCCACCTCGCAAAAGTCACCTTGGGATTGTCCAAAATTATTTCTGTACCTGCAAAGATTAGGAAAACTAGTATCGCAAATAAGGTCACCTCTCCATTCAGGTCACTTTGTCCTTAGTAGTGAGGTTCCACCATACATGTAGCACATGAAGGGTGTCCTTATTAGTGAGGTTCCACCATACATGTAGCACATGAAGGCTGTCCTTAGTAGTGAGGTTCCACCATACATGTAGCACATGAAGGCTGTCCTTAGTAGTGAGGTTCCACCATACATGTAGCACATGAAGGCTGTCCTTAGTAGTGAGGTTTCACCATACATGTAGTACATGAAGGGTGTCCTTAGTAGTGAGGTTCCACCATACATGTAGCACATGAAGGTGTCCTTATTAGTGAGGTTCCACCATACATGTAGCACATGAAGGGTGTCCTTTGTAGTGAGGTTCCACCATACATGTAGCACATGAAGGGTGTCCTTATTAGCGAGGTTCCACCATACATGTAGCACATGATGGCCACCTTATTAGTGAAGTTCCACCGTACATGTAGCACATAAAGGGTGTCCTTATTAGTGAGGTTCCACCATACATGTAGCACATGAAGGGTGTCCTTAGTAGTGAGGTTCCACCATACATGTAGCACATGAAGGGTGGCCTTAGTAGTGAGGTTCCACCATACATGTAGCACATGAAGGGTGGCCTTAGTAGTGAGGTTCCACCATACATGTAGCACATGAAGGGTGGCCTTAGTAGTGAGGTTCCACCGTTCGTGTAGCACATGAATGGTGGCCTTAGTAGTGAGGTTCCACGGTACATGTAGCACATGAAGGGTGGCCTTAGTAGTGAGGTTCCACCGTACATGTAGCACAAGAAGGGTGGCCTTAGTAGTGAGGTTCCACCGTACATGTAGCACATGAAGGGTGGCCTTAGTAGTGAGGTTCCACCGTACATGTAGCACAAGAAGGGTGGCCTTAGTAGTGAGGTTCCACCGTACATGTAGCACAAGAAGGGTGGCCTTAGTAGTGAGGTTCCACCTTACATGTAGCACATGAAGGGTGGCCTTAGTAGTGAGGTTCCACCGTACATGTAGCACATGAAGGGTACTATAAAGGGTACTGATTGAGGGTGCTTACTTTGCCAATCTTCTTGAGCACTTTCTCTGTAGCAGTGTCTCTGTGGGGATTACTGAAAGCTCTCAGGCCGATGCTACAAGACGCACAACACAGTTACAGACTCACATACACAGTACATCGTCTTTTTCTTCACACCAACCTCCTGTTGACACGGTGACACTGGCATTACTTTGAAAGAATGACACCAACATCTTAGTGATACAATGTCATCGCCATGACACTGCACAATTAAATTGACACAACACTGACCCAAAGACACGCCACACAGAGACAGTGACAGTACCATGACACCATATTAACACAATGACACTGCCATGACACACACACCATATTGACACAATGAAATATCCTGACATTCACATCATACTGACACAACAACACTGTCAATATACAATGGCACTGACACCATAGTGACACAATGACACACCACACTGAGGTAATGACACTGCAATGACATATCATATTGACACAATGATAAAGCCATGATACACCAAACTGACATAATTACACTGCCAATGACAATTGACACAATGATACTGACACCATAGTGACACAATGACACTGCAATTACACAAAATACTGACACAATGACACTGTCAATATAGTGACACAATGACACTGTCAATATAGTGACACAATGACACTGACACCAAAGTGACACAATGACACTGATACCAAAGTGACACAATGACACAGCCATGACACACCATTGACACAATTACACTATCATTACATTGATACAATGACACTGACATCACTGTCACAATGACACTGACATCACACTGACACAACAATGACACACCGTACTGACACAATGGCACTGCAGTGACACACCATACTGACACAATGACACTGCAATGACAGTGTTTCCCATGATGGGCGAGGATATTATTTAAAACTAGCTTAAAAATGGTACATTCCGAGGTATGTTTTAACCTTTAAGATTTAACAAGATTTAACAAGATTGCCATCTAGAAAATTACTCTGGATGGCAGTTGGACAAGGAAGCCTTTTGGCTTATCGAGAGTCCAATACTTTTTATCTAAATGTATCCCGCCTTTTTAAGGTGTGTGTCGATTTTATTTTTAAACATATTCACGCTACTAGCACCAACACAATCAGGAGATAATCTGTTCCATTCATTTACAGTCCTTTGTGAGAATGAGAACTTTCTTATATCTAATCTACACTGCTCCTTTACTAATGTAGCTTCATGTCCTCTGGTCCTTCTATCTTTCTTAACTGAGAAAAAAATGTTTCTATCAATATTTTCATAACCATTCAATATTTTAAACACTTCTATGTGATCTCCTCTCAATCTCCTGGTCTCTAGTGTTGTTAAACCACATTCTTTTAGGCGTATTTCGTAACTAAGATCCCTCAGATTTGGTATCATTTTAGTCGCTCTCCTCTGTACTCTTTCTAGCATATCTATGTCCTTCTTGTGATATGGCCTCCATGCTTGTATACAATATTCTAAATGAGGCCTCACTATTGTTTTGTACAGCGGTACTATTAATTCTTTTTTCTTATACGCTATATTTCGCCTAATTAATCCAAGGATTTGATTTCCCTTTGACGCTGCAATTCCGCACTGCTCTGAAACCTTCATATCAGCACTAATGGTTAACCCTAAGTCCTTTTCTTTTACAGTAGTACTTAGAACAGTACCCCCCATTTTATATTTTACCTCTTCATTCCCATGACCTGTGTGGAGGCATTTACATTTCCCAAAATTGAACAGCATTTGCCACTTTTCAGACCATTTGATCAACCTATCAAGATCATCTTGTAAATGCTGTCTGTCTCCATCACTTTTAATCCTTCTAAACACTTTTGTATCATCCGCAAATTTTAACACCTTGCTTGTTATATCATCGTCCAAATCGTTGATATATATTAAGAATAATATAGGTCCTAGTACTGATCCCTGTGGTACCCCACTCAATACCGATTTCCAGTTTGAAGCCTCTCCATCAACTACTACACGTTGTCTTCTGTCATTCAGCCATTTTTCTATCCAGTTTATTATACCATTTCCTATGCCATGGGCCTTTAGCTTAAGGAGTAATCTTTGATGTGGTACTTTGTCGAAAGCTTTTTGAAAATCTAAATAGATGATATCTACTGGTGATCCCTCATCTACCCACCTAGTGATGTCTTCCAAAAAACATAACATATTTGTTAAGCATGACCTCGCTTTTAAAAACCCATGTTGAGATGGGTTTATCAAGTTATGTTTAACAAGAAAATCCACCATGTGATCTTTAATTAGTCTTTCTAATAATTTGCAAATCACTGATGTTAAACTCACTGGTCTATAGTTCTCTGACTTGTTTCTCGAACCTTTTTTAAATAACGGTATACTGTTTGCCTCTTTCCATTCTAAAGGAACCACTCCCTCTTCTAATGACAAATTGAAAACTGTTGCAAGCGGTGTGCTAATTTGTTCTACAATTTCCAATAGTAGTTTGGGCAGAATCCCGTCCACTCCAGGTGATTTATTATCCTTCATAGCCCTTATTTTCTTAGCTACCATTTCCGAGGTTACAACTAACTGTCCTAAATAGTCTGAATCTGCCCCCTTGAACTTAGCCTCTGGTACTGGCAGTGAACTAATATCTTCCCTGGTAAACACTGAACTAAAATACTCATTCAGGTCTTCTGCCATTAAGAATCCCTCTGATATTGTATTTCCAGCACTATCTTCTAGAGGACCGACCTCATCCTGAACTTTCTGTTTGCTTCGAATATACGCATAAAAACTCTTACTGTCATGTTTTATATTACTAGCTAATTTTTTTTCATAGCTTCTCTTTGAATTTCTAATTTCAGCTGTAGCTTGATTAAGTGCTTCTTTATAAATGTTGTAGTCTTCATCATTTCCAGTACATCTATATGACTTCCACATCATTTGTTTATACTTAATTTTTCTAATGGCTTCTTTCGATAAGTGTTTCTTTTTAGACCGTTTCCCTTGTTTTTTGAAAGGTACAAATTTATCGACTATGCACTTAATTTCACTATTTCCAGCATTCGGTTGCTGTCTTATTCTTCAGTGTGTTATTCCAGTCTATCTTTGCTAAATATTTCCTCATGTCCTTATACCTTCCTTTGTGGAAATTTCTCCTATACTGCTTTTTACTATTCCTTTCTGATTTTACTTTGATGGTAAAATGTATCTGGTTGTGATCACTACTCCCCAGTGGCTCACATATCTTGACATTGTCAACTAATTCTTTCTGTGAGGACAAAACTAAGTCTAACACATTCTCTCCCCTGGTTGGTTCTAGCTCATGTTGAGAAAGGAAACTATCTTGTACTAAAACTAAAAACTTGTGGTCCTCACTCCCCATACTCTGTAGAGATTTCCATTGTATATGCCCATGGTTAAAGTCCCCCATAATAATACAGTTCCGTTTGCTTACTTCCCTTATAGCGTTTTGTATTTTTTCATTCTCTTCTATGCTTATGTTTGGACTTCGATAAACTAACCCAACTGTTAACGTTGAGTTTCCTGTAACTATGTTACACCAAACAGCTTCTTCGCAATCTGCTTCTCTTTCTAATTTTATTTCATAAGCCTGGATAGATTCTTTAATATATAAAATAACTCCACCTCCCTTTCTTCCTATTCTATCTTTCCTAAACATTACATATCCTGTTAGTCCCAATTCGGCATCTGATATATCAGTGGTGGCCCACGATTCGGTTATACCTATTATGTGAGGGTCAATATCTTCTACCATAATGTTTAGTTCACTTCTTTTGTTTACTATGCTCCTTGCATTTAAACAAATGCATTTATATCCTGATTCAGAACAGTTTTCCAGGCTGTTCTTTGCCGATTTATTTCTGCTGTCTTTATCTATGCCTCCAGTTTCAGGCTTCTCTGTGAATCCCCCCTGCGAATCTAGTTTAAATAGATGCAGCCTGTCCCACTGTCAACAGATTGCAGCAAGTTCTCTGAGAAAACTGCTGCCCCCTTTCCACTTAGATGTAGGCCATCTCTCATGTACATATCTTCCCTCCCAACAAAGTATCCCCATAAATCTACGAATCCCACCCCCTCTTCTTTACACATCTGCTCAACTAGTGCGTTGATCGCCATCCTCTTGCAGTTTCTATATGTCGGCCCCCTTCCTCCCATTACTGGCAAAATTCCTGAGAGGATAATCTGTTCTACTCTTGTCTTCTTTAACTTCTTCACTAACTGTCTGTACTTCTGAACTATCCCAGTTGTTCCCTCCCTCTCTGCGTTATTTGTCCCTACATGTACTAGTATAGACCCTCCCTTGCCATGCCCCAGTACCTTCTCTACCCTTTCAGTTACATGTTCTATCCTAGCCCCCGGTAGACAAACAACGACGTCCTCCCCCTCGCTTAGAGTCTTATCTGTCTTTCTCATAATCGAATCACCCATAAACACCCTCTCTTTCCTCATTGCCTTAACATAGAGGGGAAGATATAAAACGACAAGATCGCATGTAAACATGTTTACACTACTTGTTAATGTAATAATCATGATTAATAAAAGTTAGTATTCATGGTTGTTTCATCATATTGAGGTGTGGTTTCCACTTGACCACTGGTACTCAGTTGAGGACGAGGTGTGATTTCCACTTGACCACTGGTACTCTGTTAAAGTGTTGTTACCACTTGACCTCTGATTCTTGTTTGTGGCGATGTTTTCTTGCCCTAACCCTAGGCCTTGTTACCACGCTGACAGAGTCAGTGACAGTGGTATCATCTGAAGACACTATTCCCCCTTCAACACTTTTAAATGATCATCTTATAATACTATGATGTCAAATTGGTGGTTTCTGTACCAAAGATTATATTTGATCTGTTGTTAGCATGGCATGCTATGCAATTAAACAAACAGTCATTTCTGGAATGCCACAAAAGTACGATTCTATTAATCGCAAGAATGTTAAAAAAATGGTGTCCTTTTTTATAAAACAGTGCAAGTTGTTTAATATA
Organism: Escarpia spicata; assembly: GCA_963995525.1. Taxonomy (NCBI): domain Eukaryota; kingdom Metazoa; phylum Annelida; class Polychaeta; order Sabellida; family Siboglinidae; genus Escarpia; species Escarpia spicata. Next base: position 42,988,778 of record OZ023209.1, on the reverse strand, counting down.
TCCACATTCTATGTAAACATATCATTGACCCAAGGTTTTGATAATCCGTTAATATACATGGTTTTGGGCAATAGGCGTCTTTTACGAGATATGAACTTCAGCTTCATAAGTATTTAACTCAAATCAACTTTACTAAAAATGTTTGCACAACTTTGTCGGAATATGTATTATATATTTAGCACAAAGATATCTTTAATCTTACAAATCACATTCCTTATTTTGCTATAAAAAAAACTGGCATAGAACAGTAGACTGATTAGTTGAATAGACTTGTGGGCACTTGTGTCGAATCCGGACCTACCTTGATTTTGCCGTTATAACTTGGGTTTGGCTTAACATTGATGCATCAGTGTGTTAGTTCCATTATTCATCATTATGCTAGGCATATTTACGTTTAAGAATATTGCGTCTTAGCACCCTTTTGAGGCATAAATAGCGCCCCGGTTTACATCAACACACGCTGCTATGTCCCTCATTTTGTGCGTGTCTGCATGTCTGCAGCAGCGCAGCCTTGTCTTGTGCAAACCGGGTTGCTATTTGGGCTTCAAAAGCGTCCGGATTCGACACTAGTGCCAAATAATGATGTAGTGTCATTAACCTACACGTTTTTTTATTCCCACCACCATCATAAACCAGAAATTCAACATCAGCAAAATGGCGAGGTGGCCCGCCTCGCTTGTCATTTACCAGGGGAAACACTGCAATGACACTGCCATGACAAATACACCAACACACAACAGGGACTGACACAAAACTGAGATGACACCTACACATTGGATGTGGAGGGTTGCTTGCTGTCATCAATGATGAGCTCCGAGCCCGAGACGTTGACACTTGTGACGAGCTGACTGCGCTCTATGTGGAGCACCTTCAGCCACACGTCCTCCCGCGGCCACGTCTCTATCGCTTCCAACAGGTGGGGCTACACACAGACATCAGAATACAAGTTGTATATTAAAAATTAAAAAGTAGAGGTAAGTTCTTATATAGCACATGTATCCAGTCCTCAGGACTGCTCAAAGTGCTTTATACTTTACTCCCTGGCAGACCTGTTCAATTTAACACCATCTCAACTTTTTTGGGAAGCATTGAGCCACACAAATATCCACCAATGTCTATAGCTAGGTACTTATTCATACAGCTCAGTGAACTGGAGCAATATAGAGTGAACAAACTTGTCCAAGGTTCAATACTGCAGCACAGGATTCGAACTCACATTCTCCCAGTCGAGAGTCTGAAGCTCCTGCCACTGCACTGTACATGTTAATCTCATAAAAGGACGCAGTCTGTTCCTAGTTTTTCATTTAATAATTAATAGTATGTTCTTTAGATTATATTAACTATGTTGAAGGTATAGTGCGTGCCAACTTTTGTTTAGTAAGCCCGTAAAGGTTGCACTTTGAAGGTACGACAAAGGGTGCACGTTAGAATAGTAAACAAAACATCCACTTTCCAAACAGGCTTTATTGGCAATACGGCCAAGTCGGGCTGAGTTAACCACAATACCCTTTAATGTTCAACTTTCCCACTTTCAAATACAGCAGACTTCCTGTTACAAATTACTATGCCTGCTAATTCTGGGTAGACGAACAGACTGGGTTCCTTTAAATCGCAATACTTTTCTAAAATGTGTGATAATTCTGCGTTCTACAAACATAAAAATAATTTTGTTTGTCATCCCCTGTTGGTTAAGGTTTTTGTAACAGTTTTATGGTCCGTACTGGATGTTAGTTATAAATAAATTGTTAGCTGTGTCACAGGTGGTCCCGAGCCATGCAATTGATTCACCAATTGGCTGAGCATGTTATACATAATTTGCGTTGTAAATTATGTCATAACAAACAGTGTCTGTGCATGTATGTGTGTGCGTGTGTGTGTTTGTGAGTGTCTGTATGTGAGCGTCTGTTTATGAGAGTGGGTGTGTGTGTGTGTGTGTGTGTGTGTGTGTGTGTGTGTGTGTGTGTGTGTGTGTGTGTGTGTGTGTGTGTGTGTGTGCAGGTATGTGTGTGCGTCGGTGTGTGAGTCTGTTTATAAGTGGGTGTGTGTGTGTGTGTGTGTGTGTGTGTGTGTGTGTGTGTGTGTGTGTGTGTGTGTGTGTGTGTGTGTGTGTGTGTGTGTGTGCGTACGTGTGTGTGTGTGTGTGCATGTGCATGAGTGAATGTAGCATCACCAAAAGGATGGACATTTTTGCTAGTACAACCCAAAGCAGTAATGAGGCAGAGATAGAGTGTGCCTGACCTCCAGGAAGAGCTGGCTGGTCTGTTGCAGGGCAGGGGCTGTAGATGTGGGTGCTGGCAGTGTACTTGGGTTGGCGTAGTGCGTTGTACTGTCATAGTCATAGTTGGATGGACCAGTCGGTCTCAGCATCGACTCTGTGGGATACTCATTGCTGAAACAAACGCCAACTCATGCACGTATCATCATGGACACAGTGTGCAGGTCAGCCCATCGGCTGGGGAAGTGACCTTCGCTGGGGAAGTGACCACCGCTGAGGCTAGGGTTCCATTTGAGGTCTCAAGGGGAGACAGTTGGAGATCTTGTGAGAGCCTCAAAGGTGTGCAGGTGGATGTCTTGGGGTGCAGTTGTTTTTTTTGGGAGCCTGAAGGGGTGCAGTTGGATGACTCAAGAAGGTGTATGTGGAGGTCTCATGGCAATTCAAAGATTTTTTAGCCTGAAGGGGGGTTTCAAAGCTGGGTGCAATTAGAGATTTCATGGTACAGTTGGGAATTTTTTAGGGAGCCTCAAGAGTGGAGGTTTTTTGGGAACCTGCAATCATAGGTCGAAAACCCCCCAAAAAATCAACCACATTATGGGCCTGGCAACAGTTGACCTTACCAATGATAAGCTACTGATTTTCTACTTCAAGAACTCCTTCAACTGGCGACTGGTAGAAAACTATTTCACATTAATTTGCAATATAAATGATGTTGTAGATATGGGACCAATTCCATCCTGTCAATTCTAAGACAAGATTGCATTAATTATAAATATCTTTTAAGAATAAAGGTTTCTCATAAATCACCATGGCCATGAGGGGTATTTATTGTGTTTTTATATAAATTACATATCATCCTAGTTCAAAACATGTTTAAACAAACGTTTCATCCTTCTTTGTGCAAAATTTCAAAAATGACGTTTTCCTTGAAAGCCTTCATTTGTAAACACTCACACATGAGAGGGGGGCGACATATTCAATCGTCTCAATCCGGGTCTCAGTGCGGTGAACGGTGGCGTCTTCTGGTCGTACGCAGGGTATTCGCCAGGGGATGCGTGCCTATACTGCCCATTGTCCGGTGGGTAGTAGGCCGCTGACATCCCCCTAGGGTCCCCGAGTGGCAGGTCGCCCCTGGGGTCTTGGGGGGCGTAGGCATCCTCCATGTATGTGCCTCGGCTGTTGGCTGGCCTAGGCAGAGTGGGGCTCAAGGGGGTAGGGTTACCAGTGACAGGGTTGCCAAGGAGGATCGGTGTGGCTTGGTAAATGAGCTTCTTTGGTTTTCGCTGCAGGTATTCGTCTTCGGGGGTTGTTAAAGGCTTTGAGGACACCGGTGGTGCATTTGACATTGGATGCGTGTGTGACATTGGCATGTGTGACATTGGTGGGGCTTGTGACATTGGTGCATGTGCCATTGGTGGTGCACGTGACATTTGCCTGGCGGGGTTCTGCTCGTTACGGAAGACGACCTGAGCTTGCTGGGCTTGTTGTGCCTTCTGCATTAGCTTCTCCTGAATCTAGATGGAAGAGAAAGAAACTATATCATTGCAAGATCTACCCTCAATGGATGTCTGCATGCTTTCTTTAGCAGACACACTCAGTAGAAGACATATATCTATCCTCAATGGGTGACTGCTTTCTTTCTTTTGTTAATACACCTTGTAGAAGACAGTTACATATCTAGACAACAAGAATTAAACTTACTTTGGAGCAATGGTTGAAACACATCTAGTTATCTGCCCTCAATGAGTGGTTGCTTTCTTCCTCGTGCTTACACACCTATTTATGACACACATTATCACATAGGTGTAACCACGTACACCTTATGACAGATGACATCATCAAGACATTGTCTATGGCTACACAGTTACTGCCGAGGTGTCACACCTGTAATGTGTGTCCAAACAAATAAATCATACATAAGATATCACATTCATTCTATTAAGTGAACATGCCCTAATTAGACTCAAAGATCGGTGATGAAAACAATCCTGAAAGATCCACCTAAACGATCAGACTGTACAGTGTTCTGCTATCCTTTTACTTGTATGTGGATCCGGTTTCTTGGTTCTTATTACATGAAACTTTTTTCCATTAATTTTGTATATTTCGACCTCTTTGCGCAGTCTTCATCAGTAGAATGATGTGACACACCGATAACATCATTCCACTGATGAAGATCGCGAGAAGTAGTAAAAATATACAACTGGAAAGAACAAGTTTCTTGAGAGGTAAATATGTCAAATAACATTTGACATATTTTCGCGTCTTGAATACTTGTTAAGCATAGAATGCACATAACAGAACGAATACGGTACAACACTAACCATAGCTTCATGTCCCTGTCTGTTGTGGCTCTCCTGGTGACTGAGATTACGGTACAACTCCTCCATGTCTCGCGTGACATGACCAAGGAAGGCACGAAGGTCAGCCTTGTCCTGCATGGACGCCTTGTGTAGCCAGCGCACTTGTCGCCGGTCAATATAGCCACGGGCAACGCTCTGGCACTTGATCACTGACCACAGGTTCTTGTCCAGGGCAAGATTGAGCTGCTCCACATGGTAGTACTTGAGGAAAATCTGGTGAGCAAGAACAGTCAAAAATATAAGCAAGCGAAAAATGTACAACTCAAAACATGTCCAAAAGCACTCGATTCAACGGTCGTACTTGAGGAAGATCTGGGTGGGCAAAAACAGTAATACTAATAATATATTTCTTATCTTGCACCCAATCCAAATAATTGTTTTGGGGGCTTTACAGTGGTTATTACAAATAAATTAATAACATATAAAACCATACATATATTTTAAAATACTAATGTGTTAAATATGCTAACATTACTACTAAATAAAATTAACTATTTTTGTTTTAAAAATAAATATATAAACACATGTATACAACTATTTAATAACAACAATAGATTCACTATAATAAAAATAATGAAAATAAATGTATGAATAATTAATTATGATCATTGAATGTTAAAATAATTGGTAAAAAGATGTGTCTTGAGTGCCACTTTAAACTCATTAACCAAGCAATTGTCAACTGTGAGTACATGGTAGTATTTAAGGAAGAGTTGGTGGGAAAGAACTGTAAAAAATAGGGGATAAGCAAGTGAAAAACATAACTCAAGACACATTCAAAAACACTCAATTCAATGGTCGCTAGCACCCTTACAGCTGGTCCGACATTGATGATTTTGGTATCCTTTTAGAAGCTTTCGGTTCTTCTAGCATACAAATGGGTTTCCAATACTCCAACAACAAGACAACCTATAAACAGGCCAACAATCGTGCCAGGATGATCTGATGGGCAAGAATTGTCAGTGAAAACGAACAGTAATTTGTGTGTTTGATGGCAAAATGTTTGTAAATATAAATATTCAATGCTGTCTCTGTATACATTCATGTCATCATGCAAAGGTATGGTGAGTTTTATTAACTTTATTTAAGTAAGTCTTGACTAGAATTGTACAAAACAGATAAGATGGCATTTGACAGTATATATATAAAATTCACCTTTGACTTTCCAATCTCAAAGTCTTTGAGCCTGGATTTCTTCATTATCTTTGTACAATTGGCTACTGATGGATCAGCTTTGTCTATTGCCTTGAATGCAATGAAACGATATCTGAAAACAGATTAAACATTAATAATGAATTCAGCGTAGAATACTATGATCTGATACAGCATATCCTATGTGATACAAAGTGAAAGGTTATTTACTGCAGACACAGGTAGTTTTTTTTCTGGAGATGTCCATCTGCCTCTGGACAAATTCAAAAGTAAAGATAAGTTCTATACAATCTTTAGGACTGCTCAAAGCGCTTTACACTTTTTTCCTTGGCAGACCTGTTCAATCAAACATCATCTCGACTTATCTGGGAAGCATTCAGCCACGCTGCAATTAATGCGTGAAGACTATTAATACACAAATATCCACCACTGTCTTTAGCCAGGTACTCATTCCTACAGCTGAGTGAACTGCAGCAACGTAGAGTTAATGAACTTGTCCAAGGTTCGACACAGCAGCACAGGATTCAAACCTGGGTTCTCTTGTTTGCGAGTCCGATGCTCTAGCCACTGTGCCACTACGCTCCACATATTGTTCTCTGTTGTCAATTAGTAGCCGTAGTCTCGATTAACTAAAACTTCACACAGGTGGAGCCACTTACCGACTAAAGAAAACCTCAAACGACAATCGGGTCGCGTATCCTTGGCGACGGATTCGGATCGTTTCCATGACACCGGTGTACCTGAGTTGTTGCAGAACCAACTTCGTCTGGAAGAGTTCTGGGTGCTTGTCTGCATTCGGCTTGATGCATCTTCAAAAGAAACAAATTAAATATCTCATCTTACTTTTATATTAATTAGATCTCTCCTGAATAATGCATAATTATTATTTTAGTACAGCACAATGAATATTCTTGTTCCATTGCTAATTAAATAATTAAGCTTTCCCAGAATATATATTGCATTAAAGGGACAGTTCTTGACTAAAATGGTACTTTTGTTAATCACAAACTGTGCACATTTAGGAAACATATAACCTTCATTGTTACCAAATCATTAGGTCATAATATCTTCTCCTGTTTAATTTTAGCAGCATTAATGAGAATCTAGAGCCTACCTCACAAAGTGTGGTCCAGCATCCAGCAGCTTGCCCATGAGATCTGTGAGGGAATTCTGCAAGAAACATTTGCCGTTTGACAACACCAATCCAGCAACAACATGCCATGCCAACAGAGCTGTTTGACAACACCAATCAGCAACAACATGATATGCCAATACCGCAGTTTGACACCAACTAGCAACACCATGCCATGCCAACAGAGCTGTTTGACAACAAAACCAACCAGCAACAACATGTCATGCCAACACAGCTGTTTGACAACAACACCAACCAGCAACAACATGCTATGCCAACACAGTTATGTGACAACAACACCAACCAGCAACAACATGTTATGCCAACACAGTTGTGTGACAACAACACCAACCAGCAACAATGTGCCATGCCAACAGAGCTGTTTGACAACAACACCAACCAGCAACAACATGCTATGCCAACACAGTTGTGTGACAACAACACCAACCAGCAACAACATGCTATGCCAACACTACCATACCAATAACAGCTGTTTGACAATAACAATTGACCCACAAAAAACATGTCAAAGACAAACAAATCTTATTTTAAATGTTTGTTTTTATTTTGTCAACTGACACGGACAGTGTATTTGATCGTGGACTGAATATTCAGTTTAACCGTAATGTTTTAGTGTGTATAAGATATAAAGAAATTTGCCAAAACACTTTCCAGTTTTCCAACAAGTCACAATTACACATTCCACATTCATAACTAAAACATACCAACAATACAATTTCATAAAAGCAAGCCATGTCAAGAAGAAATCAATGCAGATAAGGGAAAATGGTAGAAAGTGACCCTAAGCATGGCCTGTATTTAACTTAGGTTCCATGAAGATCTGACCTTACTAAAAATTCACCATGATGGTCAGATGACTGTAAGAATCGTCTTAGAATGTCAATGTCTGAAATCAGACAAAATTACTTTCTTCTGGCCTCAGTCCCCCACACCCTCCCCTCAAACAAAAATATCGGTCAGAAGCGTAAAATATTGATGTCCAACCAACCTGCCTCTGATCCCCCTCCCCAAATGAAAGTAATTTTGTCCGATATCGGACATCAACGTTCTGAGACGATCCCTAATTGAAGGCTATGCTGAACATTAACTACACTGCATGGTGGAGTGAACAAGGACTAGCCCGCTACTGACCTTGAACTTTGCCCCCTGTGTTCTCACGGCATTCTCGTAGATGGGTGTTCCCTGTGTCTGGTGCGCTCTGTCAAATAACATCTCCATACAGCAAACTGTCTGTACTATATTGCTATTGTTGTTAAATTTCAATAACATTGTTAACTGTAACACCATATTGATTACCTCGGTATATTTATTTGGATACATAAAATAATAAAATTCTCAGATGTCCGAAAACGTAAGGTACAGAAAAGTAATTCAAAGACACGCTGTCTGAATATTTATGAACACAAGTCTGACCTGACATCTGTGTCTCATTTGACTACTCATGCTATTAACAGGGCTTTCTAATGTAATTGGTCACTAATAATTACTGTCGAATAGGAATAAAGATAAATAGGAAACAATGTTTACAGAGGTGACTGAAAACACAAGATACACAAAGAAATAAATTTTGTAGATTTTTAGTGTGTCCAAAACCATACAGCATTCGAATACATACCATCATTACAGTAACAAAACATACAACAATCCCGCAGTAAATCATGAGACAACATCAGAATGAAACCACCACTGAACACATACCACAACAGGGTAAGGCTGCAGTATATAACATTTTCTGAAAATGATTTCTTTTTGCATTGAAAAATTTTACCCGCCACAGCAAAGAGGATATTAAGTTGGAATCTTGTGAAACAGAGCTGTGTATCTTTTTGTATGCCACAGATTATAAACTTTACCGTGATACCTCATTTGTTATCTTCTGTAATTTTCTATTTATTGCTTAACATTATGCAAACTTTTAAAATGCAACATTTTTGGAAAAATATATTTTAAACCAGAATGGAAAGAAGAAAGAAATGAACTATGATAACACTTTATTTGTTCACAAGGTACATATACATAGCATGCATTTTGACTTAAAAACAGTAGCAATTAATGACATAATACTGATTGAATCGGAGTGAAGTAATAGCTGCAACATGTATAGTAAAACATCTTAATCATATTTCTAAAAAATGTTGCTAAATATGCTTTAATTTTTTCGAGTATACCTAAGTTATTTTATATATTATTTTATAATTAAGTTATTTTAATCCTAGATCATATCTTTAGAATGCATTGATAATTGTCTAGTGCTGTTTTAAAGTTTCTCAGGTGCTGCCAGTGCAGTAGGGATTTCCATTACACATTATAGTTACAGCCCACACAGAGGCATTCTGTTTGACACTGGGACAATGGCAGGCAGTGAGCCTTGGCTGGTCCAATACACAGGGTTTCAGCATAATCTCTCCAGTCAGCCACCCCAGTGATCAGAGATAGGGCAAAGTCCACTATTCAGTTATAAATAGAGATCAGTGCAAGAGGCTTACAGCAGTAGGGAAATAGCAGGAAAATTTAGCATTTGGGGGGCCCTGAGGTGCCCTTAGAATGATTCAATCAAATACAGATTTCTTGTGTATAGTGGCAGTACCACATGAAATGTCTATGCAAAATCAGAGTAAAAGTTACTGACGAGTTTTTAAAAAAATAGGCAAAATGTGACAATTTACAAGTTTCGGTGGTCCTGGGGCCCTATGCGGCCCTTAGAATGATACAATCAAATATAGATTTCTTGTGAATAGTCCAAAAGCCTAAAAAGGGCTATGTAAAAACACAATGCCCAGAGCAGCCAGACATCTAGTATTCTATTAGTTTTGGATTATTTGTTAAGGAAACTGAACTGGACATTGGAAGACGAGACAACAGGGCAAAATCACAACATTGATGGCACATGACTTAGTCAGCTATTTTTGGCTTGTGTGCAGAATGGGCCTGTTCTACTTAATACCTGGCTCGCTGTGGCAGCTAGGGCACAAATGCCGCATTGTGTCAGGAAACATGCATGAAACCCAGTTTCCCAATGGGACCACAGGTGGCAGCACTCAGGTTTCCCCCCACAGGACACCAGGTGACAACACGTTCGTCATTAAAATGTCCCCAAAGTCGACATTTTACAAGCGTCGGTGACCACGATAAGGGTAAGCTCGCGGATTCAATGGATGCTCTACACTATCCGCATATGAATAAATATATCGGCACATACATGAAAATAAGCGTGTCTGTATTAAGAAAATTGAAATCGCAAACATGCATGATATTTAAAGGTGCGTGCATGAGAGTGTGACATGGATGCCAGATGTGTGAGTCTCACACTAAGTGTGTGAGACTTGGTACCTCGGTGAAAGAAAGAGTAAGCCAACCTTGCTTTGAGTTTGCGGCCCGCCTGCTTTGAAAGACTCTTGGTGCCACCGCCTGACAACTCTGGAGCCTTGCACAGCAGGATCGACTGGCGACTTCGCTTCGGCGTGTTCGAACTGAAAGTAAAGGTGAGTTCTTATATAGCGCAGTATCCAGTCTTTAAGACTGGTCAAAGCACTTTACACTTTACTCCCTGGCAGATCTGTTCAATCGAACACTATCTCAACTTCTCTGGGAAGCATTCAGCCATGCTGCAATTGATGCACAAAGACTATTTGTACACAAATATCCACCACTGTTTATAGCCAGGTACTCGTTCATACAGCTGAGTGAACTGGAGGAACGTAGGGTGAACGAACTTGCACAGGATCTGAACCCGGGTTCTCTCAATCGAGAGTTCGAAGCTTTAACCACTGTGTCACTGCGCTCCACAAAGTCACATCCACCACATCTCTGTGTTTGCTTAATCAAACTGCGTAAGAAAAAAAACATTATAAATAAAGTTAACAAAATCACAATGCTTATGTTTTATGGCAATGAGCTCTGTTTTGGTGACAAGTACTCAAAGTTATTTACTTGAAAGGCAACAAGTTGTTGAAGAAATGCTACTTGTTTTTAGCAGGTGCTAGCTGTCTTCCTTACATTTGGTAATTCAAATGATTTCCTAAGCAATTGAGAGGAGTATAAATTTCCACTGATACAATTGTTAAGATAAACCTGTTCACTGACCTATCTTGGAAGCATGGAAGAGATCGCTCATAAACTGTCACTTACCTGAAATACAATGATCCTGTGATCACAGAAGAGATCACAAACTTTCACTTACTTGAAGTAGAGGGATCCAGTGTCTGTGATCGAGGCGTGGAAGAGGTCACTCACAAACTGACTGTCACTGTCCTTCATCAGATTGAGTAGGTTCCAGCTGAGTGTGTCACGGTTCTTCTCCAGGAATCTCCGCACATCGTACGTCACCTGCAGATATAGACTCATGCTGACCAAAAGATACAGACTCATGCTGACCGAAATGCTGGGAAATATCTTGTTTGAGAATCTCCCAATGTATCTTGTGAGGAAGAATCTCCCAATATATCTTGTGAGGAAGAATCTCCCAATGTATCTTATGAGGGATAATCTTCCAATGTATCTTGTGAGGGATAATCTCCCAATGTATCTTGCGAGGGATAATCTGCCAATGTATCTTGTATGAGATAATCTCCCAATTTATCTTGTGAGGGAGAATATCCCAATGTATCTTGTGTGTGAGAATCTCCCAATGTATCTTGTGTGTGAGAATCTCCCAATGTATCTTGTGTGTGAGAATCTCCCAATGTATCTTGTGAGGGAGAATCACTCAATGTATCTTGGGAGGGAGAATCTCCCAATGTATCTTGTGTGTGAGAATCTCCCAATGTATCTTGTGAGGGAGAATCTCCAAATGTATCTTGTGAGGGATAATCTCCCAATGTATCTGGTGAGGGAGAATCTCCCAATTTATCTTGTGAGGAGAATCTCCCAATGTATCTTGTGAGGGATAATCTGCCAATGTATCTTGTGAGGGATAATCTGCCAATGTATCTTGTATGGAATAATCTCCCAATTTATCTTGTGAGGGAGAATATCCCAATGTATCTTGTGTGTGAGAATAATCTCCCAATGTTTCTTATGAGGGAGAATCACCCAATGTATCTTGTGAGGGAGAATCTCCCAATGTATCTGGTGTGGGACAATCTCCCAATGTATCTGGTGTGGGACAATCTCCCAATGTATCTGGTAAGGGATAATCATTTTGTGAGGGAGAATCTCCCAATGTATCTTGTGTGTGAGAATCTTCCAATCTATCTTGTATAACATGTGGCTTGATAATGAACTACATACTATTTATTAGTTCCCTAATGGGAGCATAATTTCTACACTGACTAGTCTGTATATTAACATAATGTGGAAAATACAACAATATAATATAAATGTGTCAAAAGGCCAGTGTAATTTCTGTACGAGTTGTGTGACTTACCGGGCCAGCATAATGGTTGATAGTAAAGAAGGGTGCGTTGCCCTTGGGCCGCTGAAACAACTGTTTCTTTGTCAGGTTCTTGGAGAGTTTATCCAGCAGAGAGAGGTCGGACGCCCTCGGGAAACGACTCTCCTCATCCAGCAGAGAGAAGATACCAATCGGGTTCTGAAACAGACTTCCTTTGTAAACTTGTCCTAACTTTGTCAAATACACCAAAATGAGAGAAAGACTGATTTGCTGTTTTTTGAGCAAACGCGAAGACCCACAGAGCCATCAGTGAAAGACAAGATCTACGGCCCTCTGGAAAACCTGCAACGACCTACATTCAAGAAACCAGAGTTGCAGTTTGAGCAAACGCCGAAGAAGAAAACCAGCAGAGAAAAGAAACCAACCAGGTTCTTAAACATACTTCCTTTGTAAACCTTGTCATAACTTTGATCAAATACAATAACAGATATGTTACAAAGATGTCCTGAACTAAATGGCTACATTGCGATATATAGTTTTAAAAAGTAAGTTAACTGACAATGATACTCATTTATTTATTCATTTTTATATGGAACGGAAGTTGTTCTATAATGCCTGACATCAGATGTGGAATGTATTGGGTGTTTCACAGCACCAAAACATGTACACGTTAGTTATCACTGACAGCATGACACCTTCATGACACCTTCATGACACCTTCATGACACCTTCTTGACACACCTTTCTTTTGAAAGGGCAGCGTACATTTGTGTTGCAACCACAACGAAACACATTATAGAAAGGGCAGTAAACTTACATTTGTGAAGCCTTTGTAAACTGCGGAATGAGACAGAACAAGATGGAACCAATGTAAACTCTCTCAAGGAAATTCGGTGTGCTTTGCAATATGCAAACATAATATCTAGATTGGTATATTTTTATGCGATGGAACATTGCGGAAAAACAGTAAGCTTTCTCTAGTGATTGTCGGAACCACTGGTAGGTGTCAATCATTCCATCGACATTCCATCTCATAAAAGTATAACTTAATCTAGATGTTATGCATTTGTATTGTCAGACATGTTGTATTACATCAATATTTAACTATGCATGAAATATTACTTCGATGCGAAGCATATACCAAATGCTAGATTTTATACCAGTTCTGCCTTGTTCCGTGGTTTACACAGAGCCACACTTGTGTTGCCAGCACAACAAAACACATTATGGACAGGGCTGTATGCCTACATTAGAGTTACCACTATATATATTAAGAATTGAAGAGACAGACTGACCTCGAGAAATCATTGCATTCATATTGTTGGACAGGTTGTATGTATTACATCAATATCTAATCATGCATGAAGTATGAATCTATTTGATGATACGTCGCTAGTCGCTATGTTGTCGTCGTCGTTCCTACAAGTCTAATGTGAAGCACACACCAAATGCTACAGTTCCGCCTTATTCCGTCGTTTACAGAGGCCCACACTTGTGTTGCCAGGACAACAAAATACATTACGGACAGTGCAGTAAGCCTACAGGGGTCATGTTCTAGTTAGACTTCCTGTCCGTTGCACACGAAGAAAAGTGCAGTGTATTTTTGAGAAATTATTTTTTACAAACTTTACATGCTGTGACATAAGTGCATTTGAGTAGGGAGATTTTCATGTGTGATTGTAGGTGTTGCCTGTAAAATGGTGGATTTCTAGATGATTTGAATAAGCGGAAGGATATTTGGCAGCAATTTGTCTGTGTGACCTGTTTGCGGAGTAATTCTTGCCGGCATTTGTAAATATTGACGGGTGTCACACATACAGGCATTTTACGAGAGCTGGAAGTAGCAATTTTTTTTTAAATCAATCAGCATGTCAATGAGATGATGATAACAGCAGGTGAGAAGTTTAAGACATTTTATAGGTCACGTTTTCTTATAATCAGACAAAACGTTAACATGGTTGCCTATGGAAAAACCAACAGTGGGCTGACCCCTACATTAGAGTTAACACAATAAGCATTACTATACATATATTAACATGTATATATAAAAAGAATTGAAGAAACAAACAAACCTCGAGAAAGAGATCAACGAGTGACCTGTTATCCGTGTACTTGATGTCCTTTGCCTTGATTCCTTCCCTCTTATATTCATCCATCTCCCACTGAAAGACCTGCTGGTTGAAGTAATACTGCAGCTGTTCATTCGTCGCGTTGATGCACAGCTGCTCAAAGCTGTTCGTTTCAAAGTTCTCAAAGCCGGCCATGTCGAGTATGCCAATCGAAGGACCAGCCGTGTGCCTACAAAACACACAAAGTTTTTAAATTGTGCCATGTTGAGTGTTTTTTTTCCTTCATAATAATAACATATTATTGGATGCACAGTAATAATTTATCAGAAAAACAAATATGTTTTACTACTTAATTACAATCATGTTTTAATAAATATGCATTAATGCAATTGGTACAGCAATTCCAACCAACACATGGTGATAATCTATAACACCAATAATTAATGTTTAATTTTTTACGTATTTTAAAAAGTGAAAATATTATGTAATGTTATGTAAACTAAATGTATTAGTAACTGCATGTTTACATTTTTTTCTCCAAATTTATGTGTCTGGATTAACAAATTTTTTCAGATTAAAGACACGTCAGTCTTCACAAAATGCAGTTCCTATAAAATTATGTCCATATATATATATATAATACAGGTTTCTAGGATAATGACGTTTTGCTGTACACATGAAAGATGATGCGTAAGTTATGAAGTGTCTGCTCACCTCTTGGTGTCCGGCTGCAACATGACATTGATCTGTCGCACAATCCAGCCAAAGATACGACTGTAGAGAGTCTTTACCAAGGCATCCCGACCATCGTTCGCCCCCACATGGTCTTTCAACGTCACAATCTCCTCCCCTGGTAACCATGGCAACAGACACATCGCAGTGACAGTCACATCTCTAATACTATTGGACGATATTTTAACAGTTTAATTAAGAGCTGGCAAAAACTGACTGGACTTTTTAGGGTAAAAGCAAGGGCAGATTCTTAAAAGAAATAATTACATAAGTTGGTTTAATTATCTCGAGTACGCTCAACTCTTTAAAACAATATGGTTCCATTCACCTATAAAGGTATAAATTTAAAAAGGTAAAAAAGTCCAGTACTTTTTATTGTAAAATCATATCATCTTGTAAAAAACATGTGACGTTGTAAAAACTGTATCTACCGACACAAAGGAGAGTGTTACCTCTGAGATGTGTAACTTTGGAGATGAGAGCTGTAGCCAACATCTCAGCACGCACCGCAAGTAGCAGTGCGGCTGAAACAACAGGACAGTCACTTCAAACACCAGTCTTCTTGGTGGACACACATACTTGTACACTGCATCTTCAAACTAAAATACTAGAATCTAATGTCATCATAATCAAACTAACGCATGTGTGGGTGTGTGTTTGTGTGGGTGTATGTGTCAAGTGTGTGTGTCGTGTGTGTGTCGTGTGTGTGTCGTGTGTGTGTCGTGTGTGTGTCGTGTGTGTGTCGTGTGTGTGTCGTGTGTGTGTCGTGTGTGTGTCGTGTGTGTGTCGTGTGTGTGTCTGTGTGTGAGTGTGTTTGTGTGTGTATGTCTGTGTGTGTGTGTCTGTGTGATTGTGTGTGTGTGTCTGTGTGTAACTGTGAGTGTGCATGACTGTCTGTGTGTGTGTGTGTGCGTGTGCGTGTGTGTGTGTATATGTGTGTGTCTGTGTATGTCTGTGCGTGTATCTGTGTGCAATGTATCTGTGTGTGTGTGCATGTGTGCGTGCAATGTATCTGTGTGAGTATGCATGTGTGTGTGTCTGTGTGTGGTGTGTGCGTGTCTGAGTGTGTGTCTGTGTGTGTCGTGTGTGTCTGTGCATGTATGTGTGTATGTGTGGTGTGTGTGGTGTGGTCTGTGTGTGTATGTGTGTGCGTGTGTGTGGTATGTGTGTGTGTTTGGGTATTAAATATTCATGGATTAATCTATGACCATTAAAAAAGTAACTCTTGAGTAGTATATTATTTTAACATTTGTAATGTCGCGTGTATTTTCTGCCATTGATCTGAGGAACACAGATCAACTGGGAACACTTTACATAACATGCATTACCATGAAAAACTGTCTGAAATTTACATAATAATAATAATAGTAAATAATAATAAATAAATTACTTCTTATGTGCCAATATCCTCAAACAAACCAAGCTCAGTGGCGCAACAAAACCAACGGTTTAAGCATTCTCATATTCATGTGCTAGGCAAAGGTCGTCAACAAATGGATGAATGTGCTAAGAAGCTAGGGAGGACAGGTGATATTGAAGAGATAAGTTTCAAGTGATGGCGAAATATAACAATATTTTCTGCTGATTTAACACCGACGGGAAGCGAATTCTATATAGTCGGCGCGGCAACTAAAAAAGCTTCAGCCTTTGTCTTAACTCTGGGTACAGATAGTAACTTTGAACTAGACAACCGAAGTTGTCTCTGCTGTCTTGCTGATGTGAGCATTGAGTTTTAAAATACGTAGGTTGTTTGGATGAAAGAGCTTGATAGGTGATTATACAGATCTTAACCTTAATGCGATATCACACAGGGAGCCAATGCAGTGATTTTAGAAGTGGCACTGAGCGGGAAAAACAAGGAGTTTCTGTAACTACCCTTGCCAAACAATTCTGGACATGTTGAAGTTTTGCAACATGTGTAATAGCAATATTATGAAGGAGGTAATTGCAATAATCAAGTCTGTTGCTAACAAGAGCTGTTGCGAGTCTTAGCAACAGAAAGCGACATATATCGGCGAATGCGGCGAAGAACGTCATAAGAAACATCATCTACAAGTATTTGTCTGTGTACGTGGCACATTTTTGCTTTTTAAATGAATCTATATAATTCAATATCCACTCGCTTGGCATGCATGTTCACAGGTTCAGATAGATGTTAATAGAAGATATAATAAATAGCACTATGAACTGATGTTGGCGTGACCCGAGAAGAAACCACACACCCATCTCCATAGGGTCCTCATTTGGGATACACACTCCATCCGTTTCTTCGTCGGTTTCAAACGAGATGTCACTGATATGCAAAATGGCTGCCAATAGTGCAAGTATTCCGTCAACCTCCTGTCGGAAACAAGAAAACAATGGCGTTATTCAACTAGTATGTCCATTCGTTCATTTTGAATATTACCATTTTTCTAAAAGGTTTGCCGATAAAATGCATAACAGAATTATTGTTTCTATCATCACCATTAACTCGAGCCACATTCATCATATGTGCTGGTGAAGACTGGAAACAGCTTCAGTTAAGTATTGCATATCTTTATTTTTTAGAGCTAATTGATTGAGTGGATGGTCAACGATTGAGCCTAAAGACAATTTTCTGTTTTAAAGTGTATTGTTTTAGGACAGAAAATAAAGTGTTTTTGATTTGATTGATTTAATTGTTATACAATTATGGACAAACCAGTTTCAACAAATGCAAAATGTATATCATAACAATCACAAAAGAAAACAAATAAGAATCTGAGAAATTAAAGAAACTTTGTCCAGTGTTTGTGAAAAAGACTACAGCAGTGTTCAGCTGTACCGTCTCTGACCAGGCGTCTGTCAATGTCTAGCAGTGATAGTTAATCTACACACAGAAGTACAAGACACATAATCAAGTATTATTTATCATACTGCATCAGATCATCAATATAATATTTTATTTAAACATTTTGTATCAGTGACGACATAGAGGAATGGATGGGAGCCGACGTCTGGCGAGTGGGGAGAGTGGCAAATGAAAGAGCTGTCTATAGACAATTCATCAAGGCTGCAACGTCCGGAAATGGATAAGCAAACCCAAGAAGTATCAGTCAGACTTATTTTGTTTATATATCAGGTGTGTGTGTGTGCGTGTGCGTGTGCATGTGTGTGTGTTTGTGTCTGTTTGTATGACTTATTTTGTTTATATATCAGGTGTGTGTGTGTGCGTGCATGTTTGTGTATGCACGTGCACAAACACGCTTCACAGTTCGAGTGTGCACACGTGCCGCCAGGAATAATATGCTGTGTATATTCCCTACAGCAGCACATCCCCAAGACAGCTTCCTTCCCCTCCCCTCACCTGTGCGCTGAAGCCAACTATGTCCATGGTCTGTTTGAGTTGGTCCCACATCTGCTGGTAATACTCAAACTCCTGCGGGTTGTTGAACACGCGTGTTCCATCTGTCATCCGAAGGATCCTGCAACATAAATCCACATCTCAAGTTGTCGCAACTATCTCACACTTACAAATTGTCC
Source organism: Escarpia spicata (assembly GCA_963995525.1). Lineage (NCBI taxonomy): Eukaryota > Metazoa > Annelida > Polychaeta > Sabellida > Siboglinidae > Escarpia > Escarpia spicata. Next base: position 42,970,258 of record OZ023209.1, on the reverse strand, counting down.
TTTTCATTACCAGACTGCTCATTTCAAAGTAAAAGGTAACGGTGTGTTGTTATATGGTTGTATCCAGTCCAAAGGACTGCTCAAAGTGCTTCACACTTTACTCCCTGACAGACCTGTTCAATCAAATGAACTCCATTTGACTTCTCTGGGAAGCATTCAGCCATGCTACACTTACTGCATGAAAACTATTCATACACTAATATATACCATTGTCTATAGCAAGATAGTCATTCATACAGCTGAGTGAACTAGAGCAACGTAGATTGAACAATTCTGCTAAAGGTTCGACACCACAGCACAGGATTCAAACCCAGATTCTCACAATGTACCACGCTCCACAACTCCCTTTGATACGAGGTTTACATATAATGGTCGTCAGCTGGTGACACTGACCTGAGGTCACCAGCTAGCAAAACTACCTAATGTCACCAGCTAGTGACACTGACCTGATGTAACCAGCCAGTGACAATGACCTGAGGTCATCAACTCGTGACACTGACCCGAGGTCATCAACTAGTAACAGTGACCTGAGGTTATCAATTAATGACACTGACCCGAGGTCATAAACTAGTGACACTGACTCGAGGTCGTTAACTAGTGACACTGACCCGAGGTCATCAACTAGTAACAGTGACCCGAGGTTATCAATTAATTACACTGACCCGAAGTCATCAACTAGTGACACCGACCCGAGGTCATCAACTAGTGACACCGACCCGGGGGCCATCAACTAGTGACACCGACCCGAGGTCACCAACTAGTGACACCGATCCGAGGTCATCAACTAGTGACACTGACCCGAGGTCATCAACTAATGACACTGACCTGTGATCATCGGGACTGTTGAGCAGGTTGTCCTGGAGCTGTTTCTCGTAGAGTCCAGCGAACATGTAGTAGAACATGTGGAAGTTGCTCTCACCCTCGCCGTGACTCAAGACACGTGTTGACTCCAGCAGATACTCAAAGATGTGAACTGAAATGTCATGTAAAGTCAACATTAGAACCCAAAAGCCTGCAAACGTCCGATCCGCCCACTTCCCCAACTGCCTAAATCTGTGTGACCATTTTGACGACACATGGAGGTGGCGTCATTCCTATGGATATTTATGTCACTGGATTCTTTGGTGTATATACTGAGTTCTATCACGGTCTATGATTTTGTAGTGGAAGTTTTTTAATGAGCTATGTTTGGAAATATTAACTGACAATGTTTACATAGACATGCAGACATTCTATAACAGCCCATTCAAACACAGCACATCATTTTTTCCATATTTAATTTAAATTTTAATAGTCTATTCAGAACCATCTCGTGCGGAATTAAATTTCCTATAAAAACACAAGTTGCATTGTTATGAAATATAAAAGTTGCATACAACAACTAGTGCACTCATATCATGGTGACTGTGTGTATGACTGGAGCATATTTCATTAAAATGGCGTGGGATCTAAAAGGTTAAATGAGGACCCTGTGTACCATTTCACAAACACTTGTCAGCTCATAAGCCAGTGATATCGTATAGTGAAAATTGCCATCACCAGGAAGTGCCACCCAGATACCTTTGCTGGTGTGTTACAGAAATAGTGTCCTCTGTGATATGGTGGTGCCAGTGTGTCACAGAAATTATTTATAGTGTCCTCTGGTCCCCTGGTGTTGAAATTATCTACTAGTCCAACAGACAAATACAATAAAGAATTCCTGTGTTCTTACAGTAATTCACTTGCCTCATTAAATTTTAAAACCTACTTATCCATAGTCAACAACAAACTAGACTTATTAACAATTTGCCCATGCTGCAAATGACTTGGTTTACTTTTCCAGTGGTTAATTTGTTTGTCCTGTACAACCAGGAATTTCGAGCCTTGAGGACATTTGGAATGATTAATTAATTTCAGGGATTTCCTTCTAACACACCGGGGGCCGGTTTCATGAAGCGTACTTAAAGTTACGCAAGTACTTAGCGTCACGTGTTTGCGTAAACTCCTATGTTCGCTTATATTAAAAAAACACGTCATTTACGAAGACAGTCGTCTTAGCGTTAACAAGTTCCTTAGCCACTTCATGAAACAGGCCCCAGTTGTACATATGTCACAACGTTCTGTGTTAGTGTAATATACCCAAACCTAGCCATGATACCTCATCAACAGATTCTCTATTTAAGTCAACTCAATATTATAAGGTTCTTTAATACTTTAATAGCACTTCTTCTTATGTTCAGCTCAGAACTCTGTATCAGCCACATGTATGTGCCTAGAGCATTCTAGAGTTCAACTCGACATCGGCCATCACATTATATTCATGTATTCTGTTTTGCCTTTGCGCAAACTCTTTCAAATTGTAATTTGTTACAGAAATAATTTTCATGGAAGTTGTTTTTTACTCTCATAGTCACGGTTCATTCTCTTAGATTGCACACACAAGTCAAAGAGACTCCACTGAACTAGGGGTATTGAACTCACCCCCGAGAAGGTTGCCTTCGGGGTCAAACTTCATTTCAATGTACTTCCCAAACCGACTTGAGTTGTTATTCATCATGGTGACAGCATTGCCAAACGCTTCAAGCAGTGGGTTCACCTGCAACAGAAGAGAGCCAAATACAATCCGCCATGGTGGAGACATTTCAGTTGAACCCAAAGACTAAAGATCAGCAGTTCTCCTCAATTTGTTCTTGTATATGGTTATAGAAAAAATGCCATCTTTACCTTGAGCCAATCCTTCCATATACACTATAATAAAACAAACCTAAATTATCCGGACACATACTACATACATTTAGACACAAATGAGAATTAGTGACAACATATCTATATATTAATACGCTAACTTTGGATCATTGTGAGTGAATCTCCTCCGCATTGAGGTCCACTCACCTCTTTTTATGTTTATCAACTTCCTTGGCCATGGACATCTGATATACCAATTAATGATGCATTTCAGTAAAACACAGTGATAGTCAGATTTATTTACTAACATGTTTCTGCTATGCTGGCGTTTTCTAGAAGGCTTTCTCCCGTAGAATTGATCAATTTACCAGATGATGCCAATGTAAACAAATGGTTTGTTGCTCCATGGGTGGGTGTCAGTTAGTATATATATATATATATATGTATATATATATATAACATGTCCAACAAACACCAACAGTATAACATTCTTCTTGCAACCTGCCTGCATTCAACAATGTGTTCAAAACCGTGGAAAAAATGCCTCAACCAACTGTCACAGCTTGATGGATGTTGGTGACAGCAGAAAACTGTAGCACATTGAAGAGCAAGGCTTGCCTAAATTGATAAACTAGTACAGGACAGAACGTGTTTGTGTCACTTGTCTCACTGCTACTTACCTGAAGTATCTTCTCTTGTAGATTGCCGCTCGTGTAGTTACACAGATGGGCAACCTGTTGCACCAGAAACTTGGTGCTCTCTGTCTTACCTGTAGCACAACACACAAACAATGAATGGCAGATGCCCAGAGAGTGGAAGGGAAAACGAGGTGAGGATGACATAGACAGTGATGGGAAGAATGTGTGAAGAGAGATTTGGAGGGATTGGGAGAGGAGTGGAGAATGAGAGGGAAAGAGAGAGGGGGGTGGAGACAGTTGGTGGCGACAGCAGTGAAAGATAGAGGGGAGTGGAGACAGTTATTGGAGACAGCAGTGAAAGATAGAGGGGAGTGGAGACAGTTGGTGGAGGCAGCAGTGAAAGATAGAGGGGAGTGGAGACAGTTGGTGGAGACAGCAGTGAAAGATAGAGGGGAATGAGACAGTTGGTGGAGAGAGCAGTGAAAGACAGAGGGGAGTGGAGACAGTTGATGGAAACAGCAGTGAAAGATAGAGGGGAATGAGACAGTTGGTAGAGACAGCAGTGAAAGATGGAGGGGAGTGGAGGCAGTTATTGGAGACAGCAGTGAAAGATAGAGGGGAGTGGAGGCAGTTGGTGGAGACAGCAGTGTTAGATAGAGGGGAGTGGAGACAGTTGGTGGAGACAGCAGTGTTAGATAGAGGGGAGTGGAGACAGTTGGTGGAGACAGCAGTGTTAGATAGAGGGGAGTGGAGACAGTTGGTGGAGACAGCAGTGTTAGATAGAGGGGAGTGGAGACAGTTGGTGGAGACAGCAGTGTTAGATAGAGGGGAGTGGAGACAGCAGTGTTAGATAGAGGGGAGTGGAGACAGTTGGTGGAGACAGCAGTGTTAGACAGAGGGGAGTGGAGACAGTTGGTGGAGACAGCAGTGTTAGACAGAGGGGAGTGAAGACAGTTGGTGGAGACAGCAGTGTAAGATAGAGGGGAGTGGAGACAGTTGGTGGAGACAGCAGTGTTAGACAGAGAGGAGTGGAGACAGTTGGCGGAGACAGCAGTGTTAGACAGAGGGGAGTGGAGACAGTTGGTGGAGACAGCAGTGTTAGATAGAGGGGAGTGGAGACAGTTGGTGGAGACAGCAGCGCAAGAACAGTGGCAGGAAGAAAACAGAAATCTAGGATGAGAATCAAGGCCATCCCTCCCCCTGACAGACAGGGAAACCACAGTAGAGCAACAACATACAGTCTAAGCGTTTCTCAGACGATGTGTCCTCAAACTTTGTTCGATGTTTATTAACCAACAACACCAGGGGCCGGTTTCATGAAGTGGCTAAGAACGTTCTTAACGCGATGATGATTGTCTAAGTAAATGACATGATTTTTAAAATATGAGCAAACAGGAGTTGACGCAAACAAGTGACGCTAGGTAATTGCGTAACTTTAAGTATGCTTCATGAAACCGGCTTCTAGTGTTGTAATGTTTGCCTAGTACCTACATATCACACTACACTAACCAATTCAAAAAATCATACTTTTTAAAGACACAGGAACCAACTCAGTGAGCCACGAGTTCAGGATGAAACCAGATGATTTCAGCCGCTTATCTTATGATCTGCACAATTAATAAAATCCATACAAAGCACGTATCAAATCAGAATCACCAGCTCACATGTGTCAACACCAGCACACAAGTGTCAATACCAGCACACAAGTGTCAACACCAGCACACATGTGTCAACACCACCACACAGGTGTCAACATCAGCACACAAGTGTCAACACCAGCATACAGATGTCAACACCAGCACACAGGTGTCAACATCAGCACACAGGTGTCAACACCGGCACACAGGTGTCAACACCGGCACACAGGTGTCAACACCGGCACACAGGTGTCAACACCAGCATGCAGATGTCAACACTAGCACATTGTTCTCAACACTGACATACAGGTGTCAACACCAGCTTGCAGATGTCAACACTAGCACATTGTTCTCAACACTGGCACACAGGTATCAACACCAGCATGCAGATGTGAACAGTAGCACATTATTCTCAACACCAGCAGACAGATGTCAACACTAGCATATTGCACTAGACAATGAATCATGCAGTGAATTAACTGAAGAATGTTTTCACCAATGTAAAAATAAAAATACCTGCCTACATGCACATGTCACTAAATAAGTATAATTAAAAACGACCACAAATTTGTAGGCAAAATTATATTGAGAAATTGTGACCCGCCACTGTGAACCCGGTATTAAGGTGCACAGGCCTATTCAGCAAATGGGCTAAAAATAGCTCTCTAGGAAACACTTTGTAATCTCATCTGTCAATGCCCAGTTTACTTTCCCTTTCAAAGTTTCCTTCAATTTTAGTAATCAATTTTAGCAATAAATCAAAAGTGACTGAAGGTATTTCAACAACTGAAGTATCATTTTAAAGCTTATGATTTGCTGAATCCAAAAAGAACAAAACTCCATTTCAACATTTTACAAATTAACACCCACTTTGCTGAGGCAGGTCATAATTTAATTATACAAAATTTGCACCATGAACATTTCATGTGACACCGACCTGCGCCAGACTCGCCACTGACAATACAGCACTGGTTGGTGCTGGTTCGTCGCATGTTCTGGTACGCCTTGTCGGCGATCGCGAAGATGTGCGGAGGAGCATCTGACTGGATCTTCACGTCTGTATACTTGAACAAGTGCTACAAACATACACAGGGGTAATTACCACTAACCCTACTGTCTGTAGGTGACACACCAATAGGGCCTGTAAGTGTCACAATACATGGAGATTCCGCACGAGTAGGGGCGACTTAGGACGGGAAGTAACTCGGAGTCTGCTTAGGGAATAGGATGTTTTTTGTTTTGGGCGTAATCACATGAATGACATATAAAGACTGATAATAGTTCCGGTTTCTGACTGATAAAATTAAACTAAAGCATTGGGGAAGTTTTGTAATTAAAATTTTACGGTAATCGTTTTAGCGGTGGTTATAGCTGGACACCTGTAATACAGCCCAAGTGACGACTTCACGTAAGGCTGATAAAATGCACACATTTACCGTGAACATAATTACCTACAACAGTTTCCCTATCGCATTAACTGCCAAGGAAAACAGAACAGTGTTAACGAAATCGGTTGTATATATCTCGTGTGGCTGTTGTATCTCCGAATGAAGCACAAACTGCCTTATGTCAAGTTACAACATAAACACATCGCCCAAGCGATATTACAACTTAAGTATCCAGTTATAACCAAAGCTAAACTTCATTACTTACAGAACTTCTCCCACATGTCTGATTTCTTTCCATCAGTCAGAAAGAGGAACATTCATCAGATTTATGTGTCATTCCTGTGATTATATCCCAAATGTAAATAAGAGGTGATTGCTGAACAATCTTCAGGATAGTTCATTTTTATGCAAACAGATTCATTTTGGCACATCTAAAATGTGATTTTACCTTGTAGAGTCTTCCATCAGCACGTCACACCAACCTTCTCAGTAATTAACACAACGTGTGACACCATCGTACGTGTGAGGTAGTTCATAGTTCCCCTCGTCTCAACTGATCAGTGCTTTGGTCTTTCTTAACCATTCTATTTCTTTTATTTGTCATGAATAATAATGAACAAAGCACCTATCAATTGAGATGATAGTTTGGTGGCCAAGTCCCAAAATTTTACTTTCATAAGGCACCCTGGCTGCACCACCTACAGCAAAGATTTGACCTGCCAGAGCTGTTGCCTATAACCTAAGGCTCCGCCATTTTTAAAGATGGCACCCATCAAAGCCTATCATTCACCAACTAGCTGATACAATCTGGGTGCGGTTTGATAGAAGTTACTTTGTCCATTGTAGTGTGTTACCTGTGATACCATAGTAGTTTAATTTATTGTTGTTGTGGGGAACCTTGTCGAAAGTTTTGGAAAAATCTAGGAGTATGACGTCTATTTGTTTCTGGTCTTTCATGGAGGAAGCCCAGTCATGGATGGCCTCCACGAGCTGTGTTTGGCAGGATAGTCCAGTTCGGAATCCATGCTGGTGATGGAGGGTAATGTTGTTAGCACTGAGGTGTTTCTACAAGTGACTAAGAACGATATGCTCCATCACCTTGCACAGAATGCATGTCAGAGAAATCGGTCTGTAATTTACAGGATCACTTTTGCTGCCTTTCTTGTATACTGGAGTGACAAGAGCTGTGGTCCAGGCTTGTGGGAGTTTGCCAGAGGTGTAGGATTGCTGGAATATGTGTTGAAATATTGTGGATATTTCTCTGGCCGTCTCCTTTAATACTTTTGCTAGGATTTCATCTGCATGGTCCTGATGTCTTGTTTGGTTTTAGAGCTTCAAGCTGTTTTATAATAATAAGATAACTATTGTGCCTATATCCTTGAAAACCAAGCTCAGAGGCGCATCAAAACAAAAGGATTGGCCAATCTCAAAATCCATAAGCAGTATTCCAGTTGTCAACAGCTGGGTCAAGGGAGCTACGGTGCATAAGCAGTGAATGCAAATAAGATGGTTGCTTAATTACTGGACAGTGCCTGGTATGTAATGGTACAGATCTTAAATATCATACGATATCGTACAGGGAGCCAATGCAAAGACTTCAGAAGTGGTACAGAGCGAGAAAAACGAGGAGATCTTGTAACTATATATACTCTTGCTAGACAATTTTAGACACGCTGAAGTTTTGTGATATCCTTGCTAGCGACATTATAAAGGCGGGAATTGCAATAGTCAAGTCTGCTGCTAACAAGCACTGTTGCAATAGTTTTAGCAACAGAAAATGACATATACCGGCGAATACGGCGAATACCACAAATATGATAAAAACAGTAGCGACATGTTTGAGATATGTGTTGTCGGAAATTGAAGTTACTATCAAAGATCACTCCTAGATTCCACACCAAGGTTGCTGGCGTGATATACTGATTCAAAATATGTGTAGGGAAAAAACCATCAAGTTTACTACACTGCATTGGAGTACCAATAATGATCAATTCAGTTTTATTTGCATTTAATTTCAACTTGCTGTCAGTCATCCAATGGAAGATATCTTGAAGGCAATCAGTAAGTTGGTTAAGGGAGCGATTTGTATCCGGGGTAGTCAACGAAATGTAGATCTGAGTATCATCAGCATAAAGATGATGATCCAAGTTATGTCTTTGTATAACAGAGCTTAGTGGCGTGGTTTAAAGAGTAAAAACCCATTTATTCAGATATCAAGTGTTTGGATTGAAGGGAGTGGTGATAGGGCTTTATTTGGGGTAGGAAGATGCTCTTTGGTGAAAACTGATTTGAAGTGGTCATTTAGTGTTGCTTTGTCATGATCAGTTGTTTGCATCTTGTCGTTTGCTTTTAGTGTTGGGTGCCATGATTTTCAGTTTTTGTTTGTTTAATGAAGGACCAGAATCGCTTAGGGTTTGTGGTGAGGCTTTCACCTATGATGTTATTGATATAGCTATTGTAGGATTTGGTTATTTCTTTGTTGACTCTTTTCTTAGGTTCTTGAAGTGTTCCCAGTGTTTGTTGTTCTTTGTTTTCTTAGCATTAGCACGAGTTTAGTCCAGTTTTCTTTGTAGTCTGATTATGGTTTTTTTATCCAGTGTAAATGCGGTTTTGATTTTGTTATGCAGCTAGGGATGGATTGTTCTATTAATTTAGTGTAGTTTTGGTGAAAGAAGTTCCAATTTGTACCAATGTCTAGATTATCAGGATTTCAGGCAAAATACTGTTGAGCAAAAAGGGTACAGTTTTTCATTTGAGGGCTTCCCAGTTAGCAGACTTATAGTTGTACACTGTGTGGAGGTGTGGTTTTCTTCATGGGGTTCATATTAATGTGAAAGAGAACAGCTTCGTGATCGCTCATGTCTGTCACTGTGTTTACGCTGGAGATAAGGGCGGGGTTTGATGCAAGTACAAGGTTAAGGATATTTCCAGAGTCTAGTCGGGTTGGTTCATTTACATAATATTATTTGTTAAACCATATTCACTGACTATTTCAAGTAGTTTGTTGTGTTTTGTTGCTGTGTGCTAGTTTGTTGTACAGACGTTTTCCCAGTTGATGTCTGGTAGGTTTAGGTCCCCAGCAATTTGGGGGGTCTGTAGTAAGATGCCAAATAGATGGCTTCATTATGTAAGAAGTGTACTTTAGTCCAGTGTATTTCACATGTACTATTAAGTTTATCTTGGGGGTCTGCAATTACACGGTACGTCATTTCTCAAGTGCTGTTAGACCACCACATCCATGGGTTCCTTTCTGACTGCTTCATTGTTTGTGGGGAGAAAAGAATATGTGGGGATGCTTGAAACAAGTTTGGTTTCCACTACAAAGAGTATGTCAGGGTTTGTCGAATCTATTGTTGCCTGAAGTTGGGATACTTTGGCTGTGCTCTTGACACTGTTGCAGTTGATCAGCATGGTGTTTAGTTTTGATTTTGTTTTAGCATTAGCTAGGTCGAGGATTGATGTATTTGCTGGATTAGGTACAAAGGTCGGGTTTTGTTTGGCCATCCACGCTATTTGTGTAGTTACTGTTGTCTGGAAGAGACTGCAGAACTGAGAATTGGTTTGATGTGGTTATGTTGCTCGAGAATAGACATTTGGAATAGTTTGGGAGCCCACAGCAAGAGCAAAACCATAGGACACTGTTGTGTTTTAACTGTTCATATGTGGTATCATTTATTTGGTCACACGAGGTGTGGTACCAGCAGTCACATTCATCACATTGGATGGCATGGTGATGTTCATGTACCTCATGACTGCAGGTGCCACATGGGAAGTCTGGAGTGGAGGTTGACTTGGGGCCAGGGTTTGGATGAAGGCCCCCTGCTTGGACTAGTAGTCCACAAATGTACAGTAGGGACAGGCTGTGGGGCTTAGTTGGCACCATCTTGTTTTTCTTTGTAATTGTGAATTTGGGAAAGGATGGCAGCTTTCTTGTCAGCACTGTTGATAATGTTGGGAGGTTATCATCGCTTGTGGAGTTTTGGTGGAGGTATCTATGCATTTTTGCAGCGACAAAGCACAGGGCTATGAGCAGTGTGAACTTCATGTTGAGACCAGGGTGTGGTTTGCTAAATAAAATGCTTCAGATCAGCTAAAGTCACATTTAAGTAGAATAAAACTAAACTGTTTAAAACAGTGCAGGGTTTGGGCTGGTTCAGGTAGATGGTAGGGTATTTGAATATTAGTAAGTATTTGTCCAGGGCTGACTCAGGACTCTGGGTATTTGAATATTAGTAAGTATTTGTCCAGGGCTGACTCAGGACTCTGGGTATTTGAATATTAGTAAGTATTTGTCCAGGGCTGACTCAGGACTCTGGGTATTTGAATATTAGTAAGTATCTGTCCAGAGCTGATTCAGGACTCTGGGTATTTGAATATTAGTAAGTATCTGTCCAGGGCTGACTCAGGACTCTGGGTATTTGAATATTAGTAAGTATTTGTCCAGGGCTGACTCAGGACTCTGGGTATTTTAAAACACAGTGGTGACAGTACACCCGAAGGAGGGCCTGTTAGTAAGTTCAGGAGATGGTAAGCCAGAGGGGGAATATTATTCCTTACTTAGATGTTGCTAAGCTAGAGCTATTTTAATAATATCTAGATTATGTGGACGATGTATCTAATGTATAGTTAATGATTCTTAAGTAATGTAAATTTATTTTGTAAGAATGTGCTGATGTAATGTACATTTATTGATTATTGTTGATTATTTGAGTTGTTTTGGGGACGATTTTGGTTTCGTGTGCTTTGCTTACTGAACATTTACAAATCCGCCATTTTTATTTTAAAGTTTGTGATGGTTGCTAGGCAATATAATTTAGTAAACTATAACTCTGGACTGATTGCTTGCAAATGTATTTATATGGACATATTGTAATGATGTTACTATTGCATGTCTGTAAATTTGGAATAATGACAGTCTTTACAATTTGTGATTTTAACAATAAACATAGGAGAACAAAACAAGACTACATGATGCCTGACACATGCACACTGCTTCCCCTTACTTACTAAGCTTAATCTACCAAATGTTCAGCCTCATACAACTCTTATGCAAATCCTGCCAAATTTATGTACAACGAACGACTGTTGTACCCCATAAAAGCCAGAAATAACTGTTGACCTAGTTTAGTGTCACACAAACAAATCTTTACAAATCACCATTGGGACTAAGAAAAATGGAAAAAGTAGTTTGCTTGCTTTCAAGGACGGACTGATAATGGCACAAATGAACAATCCAATTCATTAGTCAGGAATTTTAAGGAGTGTTAACGAAAACCTGTTGCAAGCACGAGAAATATCCAGAGGCTGTGCCCAATTTAATTTAGTGAGCCATTAATTAGACGCATGTATAGTCTCAAAAGGAAGAACACCACCCATTAGACGCATGTATAGTCTCAAAAGGAAGAACACCACCCATTAGATGCATGTATAGTCTCAAAAGGAAGAACACCACCCATTAGACGCATGTATTGTCTCACAAGGAAGAACACCACCCATTAGATGCATGTATAGTCGCACAAGGAAGAACACCACCCATTAGGCACATGTATAGTCGCACAAGGAAGAACACCACCCATCAGACGCATGTATAGTCTCACAAGGAAGAACACCACCCATTAGACGCATGTATAGTCTCACAAGGAAGAACACCACCCATTAGATGCACGTATAGTCTCACAAAGAAGAACACCACCCATTAGATGCATGTATAGTCTCACAAGGAAGAACACCACCCATTAGATGCATGTATAGTCTCACAAGGAAGAACACCACCCATTAAACGCATGTATTGTCGCACAAGGAAGAACACCACCCATTAGATGCATGTTTAGTCTCACAAGGAAGAACACCACCCATTAGACGCATGTATAGTCTCACAAGGAAGAACACCACCCATTAGACGCATGTATAGTCTCACAAGGAAGAACACCACCCATTAGACGCATGTATAGTCTCACAAGGAAGAACACCACCAATTAAACGCATGTATAGTCGCACAAGGAAGAACACCACCCATTAGACGCATGTTTAGTCTCACAAGGAAGAACACCACCCATTAGACGTATGTATAGTCTCACAAGGAAGAACACCACCCATTAGACGCATGTATAGTCTCACAAGGAAGAACACCACCCATTAGACGCATGTATAGTCTCACAAGGAAGAACACCACCCATTAGACGCATGTATAGTCTCATAAGGAAGAACACCACCCATTAAATGCATGTATAGTCGCAAAAGGAAGAACACCACCCATTAGACGCATGTTTAGTCTCACAAGGAAGAACACCACCCATTAGACGCATGTATAGTCTCACAAGGAAGAACACCACCCATTAGACGCATGTATAGTCTCACAAGGAAGAACACCACCCATTAGACGCATGTATAGTCTCACAAGGAAGAACACCACCCATTAGACGCATGTATAGTCGCACAAGGAAGAACACCACCCATTAGACGCATGTTTAGTCTCACAGGGAAGAACACCACCCATTAGACGTATGTATAGTCTCACAAGGAAGAACACCACCCATTAGACACATGTATAGTCTCACAAGGAAGAACACCACCCATTAGACGCATGTATAGTCTCACAAGTAAGAACACCACCCATTAGACGCATGTATAGTCTCATAAGGAAGAACACCACTTATTAGACGCATGTATAGTCTCACAAGGAAGAACACCACCCATTAAACGCATGTATAGTCGCACAAGGAAGAACACCATCCATTAGACGCATGTTTAGTCTCACAAGGAAGAACACCACCCATTAGACGTATGTATAGTCTCACAAGGAAGAACACCACCCATTAGATGCATGTTTAGTCTCACAAGGAAGAACACCACCCATTAAACGCATGTATAGTCGCACAAGGAAGAACACCACCCATTAGACGCATGTTTAGTCTCACAAGGAAGAACACCACCCATTAAACGCATGTATAGTCTCACAAGGAAGAACACCACCCATTAAACGCATGTATAGTCGCACAAGGAATAACACCACCCATTATACGCATGTATAGTCTCACAAGGAAGAACACCACCCATTAGACGTATATGTATAGTCTCACAAGGAAGAACACCACCCATTAGACGCATGAATAGTCTCACAAGGAAGAACACCACCCATTAAACGCATGTATAGTCGCACAAGGAAGAACACCACCCATTAGACGCATGTTTAGTCTCACAAGGAAGAACACCACCCATTAGACGTATGTATAGTCTCACAAGGAAGAACACCACCCATTAGACGCATGTATAGTCTCACAAGGAAGAACACCACCCATTAAACGCATGTATAGTCGCACAAGGAAGAACACCACCCATTAGACGCATGTATAGTCTCACAAGGAAGAACACCACCCATTAGACGCATGTATAGTCTCACAAGGAAGAACACCACCCATTAGATGCATGTATAGTCGCACAAGGAAGAACACCACCCATTAGACGCATGTTTAGTCTCACAAGGAAGAACACCACCCATTAGACGTATGTATAGTCTCACAAGGAAGAACACCACCCATTAGACGCATGTATAGTCTCACAAGGAAGAACACCACCCATTAGACACATGTATAGTCTCACAAGGAAGAACACCACCCATTAGACTCATGTATAATCTCACATGGAAGAACACCACCCATTAGACGCATGTATAGTCTCACAAGGAAGAACACCACCCATTAAATGCATGTATAGTCGCACAAGGAAGAACACCACCCATTAGACGCATGTTTAGTCTCACAAGGAAGAACACCACCCATTAGACGCATGTATAGTCTCACAAGGAAGAACACCACCCATTAGACGCATGTATAGTCTCACAAGGAAGAACACCATCCATTAAACGCATGTATAGTCGCACAAGGAAGAACACCACCCATTAGACGCATGTATAGTCTCACAAGGAAGAACACCACCCATTAGACGCATATTTAGTCTCACAAGGAAGAACACCACCCATTAAACGCATGTATAGTCACACAAGGAAGAACACCACCCATTAGACGCATGTGTAGTCTCACAAGGAAGAACACCACCCATTAGACGCATGTATAGTCGCACAAGGAAGAACACCACCCATTAAACGCATGTATAGTCTCGCAAGGAAGAACACCACCCATTAGACGCATGTATAGTCTCACAAGGAAGAACACCACCCATTAGACCTGCCTCACACTCTACCTACTGAGGCACAACAAACCATGACATAAAAACCTTGGATATTTAAGCACTAAAATAGATATGCATAATTTACACATGCATAGTAAAGCCTGAGTTGAGATACCACACTTAACTACACAGACAGCTATGTATGACATGAAGCGTGGCGAAACGCCCACAATAATGTGCTACCGAGATACGCATTCCTGTGCTTCACTTTGCCCAGTAGTTTTTGAGCAGAACTAGGCTTCACCTAGAAAAGTGTGCTTCCTCCGTTAATCAATTTCTGGTAAACTATTCATGGTTCTACAAACGTCTGAAACTCCAATTACCTTCAGAATAATTATAATATTTTAAAAACTGTGTTACCACCCAACAGCCCTGTTCTAGTGACACTGCAACGTTTCACTGTCAATGACGTCCTGCTCAACAATTCTGGTTTGCTACACCACTGAGGTCAGCTTCAGTGGATCTACCTGTTACAAAAGTTGTATTATCACACCGTCTTTTTTGAAATAATCCAGTTACCGTTACATTAAACTATGTTATGACTATATAATAAAATAAAAGTTTGGCAATATTCACCGCAGAGTCAGTTAACACCACACATTACTGGTTTGGCAGCATCATTGTGTAATTCTAACTACTTAGTCTTAGTGCGTAATCCAAACCAGGGGACCATTTCCCTAAAACAATGGGCTTGTAAGGAAAACTTACCATTAAACAGAATCCATTATTAAATTTCAGGATGTTTTCCAAATGCCAAATGTTGCCACTGAATCATGGGGACATTATTTCTCTGATACACCAACAAAATTGTCCTGGTGGCACGTCTTGGTGTTGACATTTTTAAGTTTACACGATCACCGTAAAGAAACAAAATAAATTTTAATGAGTAAAATGTGGCTTATGAGCTCATGAATAAGAATGTATGTGAAATGGTCCCCAATGCTCAATAAAAAACTTAGTGTGCCAGTGTGTGTGCCTCCCCACCAGATGCCTGGGTGTGACTTACCGGACTGTCATATATAGACAGGGGTGTATAGGGGTTGAGGGCGATAAGGATGTCTCCAATGTACGTCTGTAACAAGAACACAACAGCACGGGTGAATAAATTCATCAAGTTGGTAATTTAATTATTACAATTATTACCAATGTTCTTCTTGAGACATCTAGGAAACTGACCACTCAATCATGTGACCTATTGTCTGCCGGTAGGTCCATCAAGCCATGGATGTTAAACATGTTGAGTGCACGGACATTCTGTCATATATTTTGTTGACATTCTGACTCCAAACATGTTTCTTTATGACAAAAATGTATTTTAAGTGACAACTGTATGCGGAATGTTTGATCTAGCAGGTGTCAGGCCGCCAGAGTAAAGTAATAAACATATGTTACAACATTGTTGGCGTAACATAACCTGACCAAGGTCATGCACTTAAGTTGACCAAGGTCATACACTTAAGTTTGATTGTGACGCAGGTAAACTGCGACGTACTGGAACCGTCAATTAACTTGATTTCTGTGTTTCTGTAATCTTCAGTTGGCTTCTTACTTCTTGAGAAATGAACTGTATGATTTAGTTTTCTGCTTGTCAGAAGATATGGCAACCAAACAGACCCACTCTCAGAAGAAGTGAATTTTATAGTTGTGTCGATGAGAAAATGTACTACCAATGGTGAGAGATATTTCAAAGGTTCCAACATGTTTTAATTTCAGTCAGAAATAGGGCCTACACTGTGCATAAAATGACTTAGCTATTCCTATAGTGCTGGAATAGAACTTTGTTGTCGTGATTGGAAACGATGCTTGTGAGAACTATAACTTGCATGTGTGCTTCTGGAGGGGACATTAGTTTCCAACCAGAAACAGTTTACAAGGGTGTTAGTATCTGTATTCAATACATTCTGTCATACACATCATTGTACCAAGACCAGGGTGATTATATCTGCTCTTTGACCTAACGTGTATCCCAGATTATGGCACATACAGAATGTCAACCTTGGTAATATTTACCATGCCTACTCAGGCATATCAACTGTGTCTCCGGCTAAGTGTTGGCAGACATTCAATACAATGTGCAGTGAACATGTACAATAAGGACCACTTGTAGGCACTTTTTATGGCTAGGATGTGACCATTCCATGGTGACAGCATAGGTTGTTGGGTCATACATGAGAACATAGTTGTTGGGTCATACATGAGACCATAGTTGTTGGGTCATACATGAGAACATAGTTGTTGGGTCATACATGAGAACATAGTTGTTGGGTCATACATGAGAACATAGTTGTCGGGTAATACGTAAGAACATAGTTGTTGGAATGTCATAAAATGTATGATTGTATTTTTGTTTATAGTAGTGCCTAATTCACCCAATAGAGGGCATGGCAATAATATTTGACCCAACACAAATGTTGACAAGTTCTGAGCAAACACTTCATACACACTTACAAGGTCTGTTCTTAACACATTATAGAGATTATTAGTGCTAACAAAAATGCATAATCTGATAAACCAGACCAGTGTATGCTCCAGGTGTATATGGGCAGTTGCATTTAGCAGCAACACATCCACTGTATTAATGTATGACAATGCTTATCATTTAGAGTGGCACCAAAATGATAGCCTGGCATGTAGACAAATATAGATAAAACTATTTTCATTGAACATAATTTAATAATACTTGTAAAATTACTGCCAGAAACAAATAATTTTTTTAATTTTCCATAAGATATCATCTGTTGACCATGTCAAGTGTCCAAAATATTAATTTGTTGTTTAGTATTTAAATCCACATTTAAAGATTTACACATTAAAACCGTGTTCTTTTATATTGCCTAAACATACTGTGGAAAACACACACATGTACACTATTGAACACTCACACAGCCAACACATTTCCAACTCAAAAAAAGATTACATCCATATATATATATATGACACATCTGATGGCATATTGGAAATATTGTGCATAGTCCCATAGGGCTGAGGTTCATTTGTTGACTAAATGTCAAAAAGTTGTATCTGTGGTAAGTTTACAGAAGAAACTGTATTTGTCATGTTGGGTCAAACACTGACAAGATTGTCAGGATCCAGGATCAAACCATGAGAATTACAACGGGGGCCATGCAAACCACACCTATCCTGGAACTGGAAACTATCACTGGACTACAAATTACTGAAGACAGAAGAAACGTGAAGGTGCTAACAGAAGCAGCCAAGTTAAAAAAAATGAATGACCATCCCACGCACCCAAGAATGAGCAAGCCAACAAAAGGGAGGCTCAAAAGATCCAGCTTCATACACCAGAGCAGGATGTTTGAGAGAAAAGACATAGAACTGTTGGATCACATATCAGAACCCATACAGTCAACTGCATCTGTTCCATTATGGAAGAGGGGACATTTCCCTGTCATCACAGACCACATCCCAGGAATCCAGAAGAAGGGAACACAGTCTGATGAGGAGAGAAAAGGCATATCCCCGGAGTTCATACGCTCTAGGTACCTTCGTGAGCAGTGGATGCATGTCTACACCAATGGGTCTGCCACCAAAACAATCTGAGATGGAGGTGGAGGAGGGTACATCAAGTACAGGGAAGAAGAAGCTTGACACACAGTAACTGTTATATTTATAAATACTCCACCAACTTCAAAGCTGAAGCGGAAGTCATGAAGACAGCTGCAGTACAACTGCAGAACAACCCAAAATGCCCTCTCAGTACACCATGCCCCCTCAGTACTCCATGCCCTCTCAGTATTCCATGCCCTCCAGAACCCCCGAAAGAAGGAATTGAATGAACTGACTACTACTCTGTCAGAACTGGGTGAGCAGGCAAAAGTAACAATACGTTGGATCCCTGCACACTGCGGAATCAGGGGAAACGAAACAGCTGATAAGCCTGCAAAAGAAGGGGGGCAACTGGAACAAAACAACAAGCTGTATCATACAGCGATGAAAGACCATCATCAAGACCCTGACAGAGAGGAAATGGTGCAAACAGCACCCGAGCACAACAAGAGTGACAGCTACTACCATCTCAGCAGAGCTGACCAGGTCATTCTGTTCAGACCCTGAACAGGACACAACAGAATGAAAGCACATTTATTCAACAAAATGAAGATTGGCCAGTCCGAGATGTGCTGCTGTGAAATCGCCCCGATGATCAGTGAGCACCTACTTCAGCACTGCCCATTACAGGATGACCACAGACAGCAAGCATGGCCAGATGACACCCGCCTAAATGAGAACTACATGGTGATATCAAGGCTTTGAGGATGACGGTATCATTTGTGAAGGTGACAGACGTTCCCGTCTAAGTGAACGACGAAGAAAAAGTTACGTTGGGTTTTCTGGAAAGAATAAAATAATTATTACTAGCATACACATGCCCATGAGACAACAAACCATGTGACCTCCGAGGAATGACCGGCCATACAATTTGTCCACTGAAAACATTATATAACTTTAAATAACTATCTTTGTTTTTTTTCAAATACACTGCCTATTGGTAGGAATCCCAGCTTTACAATGCTCCAAAACTAGTATAATTATATAGACGCAATGAGTGTTGCTATGGCAACCGTGTGCGAGTACTCACATAGATGATGCCACGGCTGTAGCGGGCTCGTAGTTCTTCTACCAGGGAATGTTCGTCTAGGGTGGACAATGTTGCCAAGTTGTCCACTGATCCCACCCCTGAAGACATCTTGTCTGCTCCGTCTGTCCGCTCTCTCTAAGGCTGGGGTGTCTCTTAGATCTCACCAGATATATGCTCCCTGTTGCAGTGTGGCATACACGATGAATCTGAAATGGAAACAGTCACAATTATCCACTGCATTCAGGCCCTTGACTTACTTGACTTAACGTATTTTGCTTAAATTGCCAAGGCCAGTTTGACCCCTCGCTATCCTCCTGGATGTCACTCCCCTCCATTTCGTCCTGCTCTGCTGTTAAAAACAGGAATCCAGTGTCCTGTCTAACTTGGTCACTCCACCTCTTCCGCGGCCTTCCTCATTTTCTGTGTCCTTTAAAGTCTTCCTTGAAAGCTATGTTTATGAGGTCTTTGTTTGGCATATAGCAGACGTGTCCAAACCACCGGACTCTGACTCAGGCCTTTGGCCAGAAATAATGTTTTTGCCAGTTTTAATTAATCAAAAGTGTGCCATTTAGCAGGTGAATGTCATTCATGTCAATCACAGCCATTATTGGCCAGTTCAGTTTGTCATTTGAGCCATTTATTAAAATAATGCTGATCCCTTCCATCTGTTTCACTACTAACAGTGTCAGTGAGTCATTAAAGTAGGCCCTAGACTTGGAACTATCAATTAGTCTAGTGCAAGCTGCCCCGCTCTAAATTTGACCCATCTTACCAGATGTAATTATCCATCTTGACTAGTCACATATACAGATATATTGTGTAAGCTCATGGGATAGGTGCTCAGGTCATGTGTGACACCAGCATACCTGTATGGTGTAGAGGCTATGGCAATGACAGAAAAACAGGATACAGGTTTCTGAAAACTAGTCAGCAACAGTGGCCATAAACTGTCAATTATAGGGAAGTTAAACTAAACTGAAACTAGTGTAACCTGCACACAGTGGTCATTGGTTCTGAGTGATCTTAGCTTTAATATGTTATTTACTTAAATTATTATCAGAAGTGTCACCACAGAAGGTGGAAATAGTCAGGTAGAATAAATTGAGCATGCTGCAAAGGCAAAAACACATCAAAGTTTAGTAAAATGCTTTATAAACACTTCATCATTTCTCACCTGACATATTTTATTTTGTTCAGTTGCATTTTCAGGCCAGCTTTAATGACATGTATGTATTTGCTAGATGACAAATATGAATATAACCACAGTATTTGTATACGAGGAAGCAAGCAAACTGTGAGAGATTAGTGACAGTGGATGGAGAAACACAGACCAGGAGAATAAGAGATCTCGGCAGGATGAACTGAGACACAAGGCTTACAGACATTCCAGGGCACAAGGTACTTTATTTCTGATTATATAACACTGTTATCTAGATGTGTCGGTAAATAAACCACAGATCTGGCAAAGATCACTATTTAATATAGGATTGGGCAAGCATTTTGTTATAAAAATGCAATTTTTTGACATACCCAGTAATACAACTTTTTTTAATTAATATCTTGAATACCATAATATTACCTGTCCAAGGACAACAACATATACGATTAGTACGCAAAATATCAGATGGATGTGAATGATAGTTTTCGAGATATCATGTTTTCAAAATGAGGAAATGTGTTGTTATCACCTGGCAGGAGACATGCACAATTGAAAAATATTACTCAGGCAAATAAAAATATGAACACCTGGAAGATAAATTTGATATATGGACATTAAAACAAGTTTCATTGGGCTATGTCCTGTTGTTTGGTTTTTATATGACGTTTTATGAATGAGTTTTCTTTCTCTGATCACCTTGAGTCAGGGAAAATTGTCAAAACTAAAACTGTTCTCGATATGGGACCAGAACAACCATTACAACATAATCAAGTCATTACATGAAGAATTAATGGGATATTTCTAAGGTTAAGTTCTGTAAGAAATATAGCTTACTTTGTATAACTTTCTATTTATTAAAATAATATTACATTACTATCTGTAATCGCATATTTAACACAAACACTGTTTCTCTGTAATTTTGTAAATTTGGATATTCATTAAAAATATATTATAATACATTTAAAAAAACAACCAACGCCGCTTGCCGACATTCCTATTATTTACTATATTTCGTAATTCCCTAATCGTTTTTAACATAACACATACATGTTACAGTATACATCAAACATATTCGATCATGTAAAGTTGGATAACAAACAGCGTAAATAGCACAAAGTATGTTTAACAAAATGTCACTTAACGAAGGGCCACCTCACACCAAAGATCGACTTGTACTAGCGTCCACTGCTAAGGTTGTGTGGATCAGTCTATTTAGCTTGCATCTATAACAAAAGGCAGTATCCCATGTGTATGCTTGGTTTTTACATACTGCACTTGCTAGTCTTTCACATACTGGTTAATGTTACTTCCTATTCAAAACGAACAAATAAATTCAAATAAAAACTGTTTTTAAAGCTAACATTATTCACTCCCGTTGAATCATGCATACGTTTCCTGTTTAACAAGTCATAACTTGTCCACCATTGAAGAGGAAGTTAAGCCATTCAGAGGCCATTCCTAATGTAGTCATGTGGCTTATTATAAGAAAATTACATGTTTGTGTGAACAATTTTTAATGCAGACATTTCATCTGTTTTTGTATAAATCGTATTAGTTACAGACATTATGCAATGTCATTTAACTATAGTTACAGATCCCCAGTTGTTTTGCTACCACTATTACACCTGTCTGAATATAACTACACACTATAGTTGGTGTAAACCACTTAGTGTAGCCACAAGTTATTGCTAGACTGACGCTTACAATATTTATAAAATAAAACACAAGGCATGATACGTAGGCCCTACAATGTATCTATTTGTATTAATAATTATATACTTACATAGCATAAAATCTAGTTAAACACTATTCAAGGTGCTTTATGTTGAAAATTAAATTAATTTTTATTAAATAAAAAATATTTCAATAATCCTTACATGGCCACATCCAATCTTCAAACAACAACAGAAGTCACATCAGACTTAGTATGTGTATGTCCGACAGACAGAGTACAGTGTGAGCTTACCCCAAGGACTGAAATCCTTGAAACTGAAATATTAAAATGTGCGTTTTCAAAAACCGCAAGAGAAAACCCTACTTTGATCTGCTGGCAAAGGAAACTATAAACAATACTTACACATGCTTTTGTCATACCAATATCAGCCACACACTTTGAAGCATAAATACTGCAAGTCATCTCCTACTCCTAGTAGACCTCTATGGTTCATACCTTGATGTGATGATTCCGTAATAAGGACAAGGTAAATGCAGGCAGTTGACAAAGTTCTGCCCATTGAAGCACGACCTAGTGATTACTCATGCCTCGTGTTTGACCATGCTATTCCTGGCTGCATTTACGTCACACTGATACGATCCGGCCACAGAGCAAGTACACAAATAGTTGTAGCGACATACCATAGACATAATGGCCAATCTGATTCACCGAGTCCAGCTGGCTTCAGAGCAGATGTGGCCGCGCGCTATGACTTCATTCATTCTAATCATGCCATGAATTCATATCTACCATCCTATTTAACTTGTACTTCCTTCTTTGGCTTTTGAAGTATGTCCATAAAGGTACAACTTATAGGGGTATATGGGGCCACCTGTAAACAGGAAGTTGTAATCTCTGGTGGCCATGTCAGGGGAAATAAGGGATCTCATGCAGAGAAAAAAACAGCTTCAGCAGCATTGAATTTTATCTCTCAAGTGTCTGTCCAGTGCCTCAGTGAACCAAGTTCAAATAAGACAGCCTTGCAGCTGACAGTTTTCACTTGTCACTAGACTGACTGCCTGATGTGGGTTAGGAAGAGGACAGTTAGTTTCACTGTTGAGTGAAGAGGAACATCAGACTGGGTGGTTCAAATGAGTGATATTGTTACTTATTTCAGTCAGTTTACCTTTTGTTCTTGTGACGTTTCTGCTGCTTCTTCCTTAAGTCCTAAAGAGATGCGGGTATCCACAGTGGACCATATCAACGGGACAGAGAAAGACGAAACAAAACAATGAAGCCAAGTGGAAAAAGACAAGGGCAAAGGCATGGTGGTACTTCTGTATGTCCAAGGATTATCCGAAACCACATCATGGATTGTTTGTTAGCGTCTTCATATGTCTATAGGTTAATAAGTTGAGTAATCATATTGATGGCATGTAAACACTCGTGATAGCTCGTCTGTGCCACTAACGGAGGAGGATTTATTGTATGTAAATTTAGAAAGGTCACTTCCGTTGACGTCATAGTGGTATCAAATAGATCGTTGATCTAAACAAACTCATCAACATCATTAACAGGGATCATGAAGAAATACAAAGTGAACACAGCCATGAAACCTCACAACACCATCAAGAGGTCACTGGTAAGACCAAAAGACAAAGTGGAACCACACAAGATGTGTGAAGGAGTGTACGCTATATCATGTAAGAACTGCAATGCCACATACATCGGAGAAACTAAATGCACACTTGGAACCCACATCAGACAACATGCAGACAAAGCAACAATGAACAAATCCTACAACAGAAAAACATCAACAAAGTAGATGAACAAATCAGCATGACACAGCAAAATCATATAGTAGATTGGGAGGGGGCCAAATTTGTGGACAGGGAGTCGGACTGGAGGACAAGAGGCATCAAAGAATTGATCTGGATTAGAAAAACCAAGGACAGCATGAACCGAGATGAAGACAGGTACAGATTCTCACACATACATATCTCTTGAAGAGCCAGCCAGGCATAGCCGTGGGGGCACACACCGGAGTGACTACGTCTGTGCTGAAGGACTACTGTGTCGCCATCTGAGGAATCGACAGATATAATACAAATAAGTACAAACATGTAGAACATTTTCTTAAAAAAACTGTCGGGAGACTCTCACTAAGGCTTTCAAATGTGCCGCTGAACATGAAAGCCACCCACTGGTAATTTTTACTAAAACATTCCTCCTACTCTCATTGTGGTGTACAACCATATACCGGCCCTGTATTAAGTTAAATCTACAAGCTGCTTTAATAGATAAAAAACAGTATATGATGTCTGTTGGTAGGCTAACTGCATATGTAGCAGTTTTTGTCCGTGCAAGTGTCTTAATAAAATGTCAGTAAGTACTTTCTAGTGTATTTAGAGAAGCTGCAGAAACTATGTGTGTACATGTTGTCTAAAATGCAGGGTGGCAGTAAAGTCAAACTGGTAGATGGTATCTAATACATTTTCTGGCTCTCGGAGTATGACTGAACGGGATAATAATTTTATGATTTTGTCTTGTAGGATAAACATGATAAGTAACATTTAGTAAAAATGGCGATTGGAAAAATGTAGGAATGCATCTATGTACAAATTTATGAAAGTTAAACATTGTCAAGTAAAGATGTCTTCCAGTTTTAGTAGATTTAGGGATTTCATAATAGGTTCGGTGTGTGAGTTATATTTACTGCGGGAAATTATTCGGATTGCCCTTTTCTACAATTAAGAAAGTCTATTTGTATTAAAACCCCACAATAAAATGCTGTAGTTGAGATATGGTAAAATTAATGAATTATACAGTCTTTAATGTATATGCATGTATAAAGTGTTTTAGTTTATTCATAATTCCCAGAGTTTGTGATATTTTATTAGATATTTTGTCAATGTGTGGAGTCCAGTCTAACGTTTCTTGAACGGTAGTGCCTAGAAAGTTGAATGTGTGTACACAGTCTGTTGGTTGACCATTTATTTTTAACGATAATTTTATTTCGGAGATATTACGCTGTGGAAAGTGAAACAGCATACATTTAATTTTACTTGTATTTAGAGTAAGATTGTTTACTTGCTAGGAACATGGTACATTGTGTATTCAGACTGTTTTCAGACAGTACTGTATGAAATAATAAAAAGATTGCTGCTACAGTACTTACTAACTCTACTGTACTTTCAATGATGTATTGTGGTGGTAACTCTAATCTGTACTTTCAATGATGTATTGTAGTACTAACTCTAACCCGTGCTTTTAATTATGTATTGTGGTACTAACTCTAACTTGTACTTTTAATGATGTATTGTGGTGTCAATCATTGGTGGCTTCTTTACAACATTTACAAGTGTACTGGTAGTAATGACTATTGATTAATTCCAAGATTTAGGGCATGAAGCAACATGAAAATATCAGTGAAAATTATTCAGATAACAACATGGGATAGACGTCAAGGTAAATGTTGCAGAATAACTGCTCTGGTAGATTTATAACCGCACTTCCACACACTACCATTGTCTAGTAACACAACGGAAAGACAGTTCACCACAGAGACATCTATGATTATACAGGCACTTCTTTAGATGTTATTTGTTGTTAGGACTATTAAATAAAGATTTCCTTCAGCTCAGTAATATAACTAATACAATGAAGGTATGGGCAGTGTCTGTGAATGAGTCATTCAAAGCTGGTGCACTTTGTTTTCTAACTATTACTTTGGTAATTTTTTTCTACATTTCAATACCCTTAGTGTGAAAATATAGTGAAGGCTTACTGGTAGATATTTAGTTTTATACATACCATGTTGTCATGGGCGTCCCCAGGGGGTGAGGGGGGCACTTGCTGGATCTGGATCTTAACATTTTGTGGACATACATTAATAAATTTTCAGTCAAAGTATATGTTAAGTTCCAGAGATGGGGTAATCGTACTCTGTAATCGTGGGCAACTTTTTGAGTAACCGTACTCGTACTTGATTACATTGATAAAAAAGCCAACTAATCGTAGTCGCACTCGATTACATTGCCAAAGTAATCGTAATCATGATTACAAGTTTGTTTCATACTTACAATGCAAGCAGATATATATAAATGGCTATATCAGTTGCATACAGACCTGGGGCGGAAGTACTCGGTACTCGAGTACATTTTTGAAGTACTCGTACTCATAAAACTTATGGGTCATGTACTCGTACTCATACTCATTGTACTCAGATTTTACGAGTACATCTGAGTACTTTCTCAATATATACTGGGAACAATTAATTTATGTGCAGTTATAAAATCAAACTTTCATGAAATATTTAAATGCTCAACTATTTTTATTAATACTTTGTTATTTCACATAGAATGCCACCTTGCCATCCCTACACATAGTACATCCTCATTCTCTGATAACAATAACTATGATACCCAAACATGGCAACAGGCAGCATCTTTCCCTAGTCAGAAACACCCGGTTAAGCAAACAATAATTGTACGCTATCAGTTCAGGCCATAAAACTGTTTAATCAAGCCACCAGGATGTCCATAAAGAGCCAACTACTAGTAGCAGTTAACCCACCTGTTAGACAGGGAATGCATTTAATGTAGTCTGGAGACCATGCCACCTGGCACTGGCGGACAGTGCTAACTGCTAAGAACAAGAACTGCCAGTCTTCCTCTGTAGAAGTAAGGTGGCTCAAGTCAGATGTCACCCTACACTAATATAATCTGGTGCCAACTTAGTGTGACACCAGTGAAGCCATGTGGCATGATAGTCTAGGTCAGAGAGAACACACACTGAGGGAGCAGAGATAAGAGAAATGCTAAACAAAGACATGTAGCCAGTGGGATGCCAGGTAACAAATCCTCCTGTTGGTTGCTTTGTTTTACATGCTTAACCTGGAGACAACCAGCAAAGTTCAATGATTGGCTGGGGGTATCCACTGGTACCTTTTACCCACTCATTTGTGATCATTAAAGACAGATATCAACTTGATTGGCTAAGTTTTTTTCTCAAATGTAAATCGTACTTTATGATTGGTTTACGTGTGCCTAGTTGGTCGGTGACTCAATATTGCCCCTAGATATATCATGACAGTGATACCACATGCCTACATTGCAGAGAGATCTACTACATTGTCGATTAAGTTAATTGGAGTATTGTTTGTTCAACTTTGTTGCAAGAGCTGAAGTATAAAACTAGTACTAGAATTGTAATCAATTGCATTTGTTTTCATAGTAATCATACTCGTAATCGTACATATTCATAGTAATCGATTACATTTTTATTCGCATATGCCCCTGCATGTTGTTGACATTATCTGCATGACTATCATACTCATAAACACTTATTAGTTATTAGAAAGTACCAGACACGTCTTTGGCCACACCTCAGATGCAACTGTACTGTGAAAACAGTCACTCTATCCATTTCCTTTGCTAGATTTGCATGCCTCTATATATCTGCCCTGTCTCTGTAATCGTATCACTTTGTTTCAATCAGTTGGGTGGCCTTGGTACAGGTGTTAAATACTATGTGGCAACTTTTTGTTCCTTTATTGTGTGTGACAGCAGCGTCACCCTACAAGCTTTAGGCAGTGACCCACTATATTGAGTTTCACATACAGCTGAACTCTTGTTTACAATGGCAATGCCACATAATGAGTCATGTTACCTGTCTAGTTGCATAGTCATAGTTCCTGATTATAAGTAGGATAGAACATATCTCATGGGATAGAACATATCTCTATTGTCAACAACTCACTTAATCTATGGCGCTGCTACTGGATATTAACTTTTACAAGTTGTGTTAGTTTTACTTTCACAGTTATGGTCCAATCAGATAACACGTACCTTCCTGCATGGGCATGGCTATGCTAGGCCTAAGGCTAAGGCTAGGGGTCTATCTAATCCTGTCTACCTATATTTCGTATTAATAATTAACTGTCAAAGTGTACCGTACCTAACTACTAAGTCATTCCGAAAGATACCACAAGTTGACTAATTCGTTACCCACTTCTAAAATTCAGGTCAGATAGACGTAAGCCTGGTCAAAGAGGGTTGGGTTGATCCGGGTTGTGTACGTACTACGTAACGTTGCTGGCTCCACGGACAGTGATTTCATCCACACAACACTAACAGTTGCAGACGACATTTGCGTTTGAACTTGGGTGATTCCCGAGAACAACTAGATCTAACTTCGCATGTTTATACAGAAACAACACGTTACGTTTGTCACTCACCTGGCTGTGAACGCGATCAGTGTGACGCCATTATAAACAGCTGCGTGTACTGAAGTACCTGTTCAAAACTTTATGCATGTAACTTCCTCACCACTCTTGCCACGGTTGGGTGAACTTCGATAACCGAATGGGCTTTTGGGAAACGAAACGGTCTGACGGGGGTCTAAACGTCACGAATTCGAAACGCCCTCCTGTGAATTGTGCGGTGCGTGACTACACGTCATGAACAGCGTGATTAGACTAAGCGACAGAACCGTCACTTTTCATGACATATGGCTGAATTTTAGATTGACTGTAGGTCTTGGACTGGAAGTGTCAGACAGTTACATATTCCTACGGAATGTTATCAAAGAAATAATATCAAGTGTACAACAGGTTTACGACACATATCGTCGAAAACGGATGAGGACTGAGCCCGCATTTTTGGGGGGTGGATAGCCCCCAATATTTCAGCAAAGGGGTGCAGTTGGAGGTTTTCTGTGAGCCTCTTTGATGTGTAGTTGAAGATTTTGTGAACCTCAAGGGGTTGCAGTTGGAAGGTTTAGGTGCGTCTCAGCCCCCTCAATATTCACCACATTCCGACGACTATGTACCAAGTTACTTGTTATACTTACTGACTTATTTACTTGTGCCCCACCCAAGGCCTAGTTGTCCACTTCGTGTCCACGGGTGGCACGTGGAGTCTTTAATTAGACGTACGTTCCACACATAAGGCAAGTTATTGTCTATACGTCCATTTAATGTAAAAAAAACCTGCCTAACGCAAAACAAAAATACCGAATTTTAATAGCAATAATTATACTAACATTGGAGCTGTGTTTGATACTTGCAACGTTTCCATCCGTCTACAGCGGATCTTGATTACGCACTGATGTCATGTGACACGGCTCAGATTTTGGCGGAATGAACTGGTTGTAGATGGCGGGCAGGTGGTATCCCTGATCTCGGTTCATTGTAGGGGCTCTCTGTTTGATGTAGATGGCCTCCTTTACTGTTCTCTTACGCCAGTTCTTCTCGAGTCAAGACCTTTGTGATGTCTATGGATACTGAGTGTCCTGTGGCCAGGCAATGATCTCCTACTCCTGTAGACTTATCCAGGTTTGTATGTTCTTTCAACCTCGGGTTGAGTGGTCTTATGGTTTCATCGATGTAAGTGTGACTACTGTTGTTATCACAGGTAATGTGATAGATAGTTCCACACTGGTGTTCTCTGGGGACCTGCCCGCCATCTACAGCCATGTAGACCATTCCGACAAAATCTGAGCCACGTCACATGAAATCAGTGCGTAATCAAGATCTGCTGTAGACGGATCGAAACATTGCAAGTTTCAAATACAGCTCCAATATAAGTTTAATTCTTGCTATTAAAATTTAATCTTGGATCCATGAACAATATTTTCCATTAAAATACCGAAGTCTACATCTGATATATTAAGCGAGTATTATATTTCTTCTTCCTATACTCGTGGATAAGCATCGATCTATGCCGGCCTATAGGATATTTTCGCTCCCCATATATAGCGCTGCACACAGTCTATAGTGGTTTGTAGTTAGCATGTGTAGATCTGGCCTCTGCAGAGTCTTGTCGGCGTACTGTCAGTCGCGCTTAATGCAGAATTCAGATGGTGTAGAACAAACAAGTGTGACTCACTAAGCCGTAGATCATACGTAACGTCCTGCTCTGCTGTTAAAAACAGGAATCCAGTGTCCTGTCTAACTTGGTCACTCCACCTCTTCCGCGGCCTTCCTCATTTTCTGTGTCCTTTAAAGTCTTCCTTGAAAGCTATGTTTATGAGGTCTTTGTTTGGCATATAGCAGACGTGTCCAAACCACCGGACTCTGACTCAGGCCTTTGGCCAGAAATAATGTTTTTGCCAGTTTTAATTAATCAAAAGTGTGCCATTTAGCAGGTGAATGTCATTCATGTCAATCACAGCCATTATTGGCCAGTTCAGTTTGTCATTTGAGCCATTTATTAAAATAATGCTGATCCCTTCCATCTGTTTCACTACTAACAGTGTCAGTGAGTCATTAAAGTAGGCCCTAGACTTGGAACTATCAATTAGTCTAGTGCAAGCTGCCCCGCTCTAAATTTGACCCATCTTACCAGATGTAATTATCCATCTTGACTAGTCACATATACAGATATATTGTGTAAGCTCATGGGATAGGTGCTCAGGTCATGTGTGACACCAGCATACCTGTATGGTGTAGAGGCTATGGCAATGACAGAAAAACAGGATACAGGTTTCTGAAAACTAGTCAGCAACAGTGGCCATAAACTGTCAATTATAGGGAAGTTAAACTAAACTGAAACTAGTGTAACCTGCACACAGTGGTCATTGGTTCTGAGTGATCTTAGCTTTAATATGTTATTTACTTAAATTATTATCAGAAGTGTCACCACAGAAGGTGGAAATAGTCAGGTAGAATAAATTGAGCATGCTGCAAAGGCAAAAACACATCAAAGTTTAGTAAAATGCTTTATAAACACTTCATCATTTCTCACCTGACATATTTTATTTTGTTCAGTTGCATTTTCAGGCCAGCTTTAATGACATGTATGTATTTGCTAGATGACAAATATGAATATAACCACAGTATTTGTATACGAGGAAGCAAGCAAACTGTGAGAGATTAGTGACAGTGGATGGAGAAACACAGACCAGGAGAATAAGAGATCTCGGCAGGATGAACTGAGACACAAGGCTTACAGACATTCCAGGGCACAAGGTACTTTATTTCTGATTATATAACACTGTTATCTAGATGTGTCGGTAAATAAACCACAGATCTGGCAAAGATCACTATTTAATATAGGATTGGGCAAGCATTTTGTTATAAAAATGCAATTTTTTGACATACCCAGTAATACAACTTTTTTTAATTAATATCTTGAATACCATAATATTACCTGTCCAAGGACAACAACATATACGATTAGTACGCAAAATATCAGATGGATGTGAATGATAGTTTTCGAGATATCATGTTTTCAAAATGAGGAAATGTGTTGTTATCACCTGGCAGGAGACATGCACAATTGAAAAATATTACTCAGGCAAATAAAAATATGAACACCTGGAAGATAAATTTGATATATGGACATTAAAACAAGTTTCATTGGGCTATGTCCTGTTGTTTGGTTTTTATATGACGTTTTATGAATGAGTTTTCTTTCTCTGATCACCTTGAGTCAGGGAAAATTGTCAAAACTAAAACTGTTCTCGATATGGGACCAGAACAACCATTACAACATAATCAAGTCATTACATGAAGAATTAATGGGATATTTCTAAGGTTAAGTTCTGTAAGAAATATAGCTTACTTTGTATAACTTTCTATTTATTAAAATAATATTACATTACTATCTGTAATCGCATATTTAACACAAACACTGTTTCTCTGTAATTTTGTAAATTTGGATATTCATTAAAAATATATTATAATACATTTAAAAAAACAACCAACGCCGCTTGCCGACATTCCTGTTATTTACTATATTTCGTAATTCCCTAATCGTTTTTAACATAACACATACATGTTACAGTATACATCAAACATATTCGATCATGTAAAGTTGGATAACAAACAGCGTAAATAGCACAAAGTATGTTTAACAAAATGTCACTTAACGAAGGGCCACCTCACACCAAAGATCGACTTGTACTAGCGTCCACTGCTAAGGTTGTGTGGATCAGTCTATTTAGCTTGCATCTATAACAAAAGGCAGTATCCCATGTGTATGCTTGGTTTTTACATACTGCACTTGCTAGTCTTTCACATACTGGTTAATGTTACTTCCTATTCAAAACGAACAAATAAATTCAAATAAAAACTGTTTTTAAAGCTAACATTATTCACTCCCGTTGAATCATGCATACGTTTCCTGTTTAACAAGTCATAACTTGTCCACCATTGAAGAGGAAGTTAAGCCATTCAGAGGCCATTCCTAATGTAGTCATGTGGCTTATTATAAGAAAATTACATGTTTGTGTGAACAATTTTTAATGCAGACATTTCATCTGTTTTTGTATAAATCGTATTAGTTACAGACATTATGCAATGTCATTTAACTATAGTTACAGATCCCCAGTTGTTTTGCTACCACTATTACACCTGTCTGAATATAACTACACACTATAGTTGGTGTAAACCACTTAGTGTAGCCACAAGTTATTGCTAGACTGACGCTTACAATATTTATAAAATAAAACACAAGGCATGATACGTAGGCCCTACAATGTATCTATTTGTATTAATAATTATATACTTACATAGCATAAAATCTAGTTAAACACTATTCAAGGTGCTTTATGTTGAAAATTAAATTAATTTTTATTAAATAAAAAATATTTCAATAATCCTTACATGGCCACATCCAATCTTCAAACAACAACAGAAGTCACATCAGACTTAGTATGTGTATGTCCGACAGACAGAGTACAGTGTGAGCTTACCCCAAGGACTGAAATCCTTGAAACTGAAATATTAAAATGTGCGTTTTCAAAAACCGCAAGAGAAAACCCTACTTTGATCTGCTGGCAAAGGAAACTATAAACAATACTTACACATGCTTTTGTCATACCAATATCAGCCACACACTTTGAAGCATAAATACTGCAAGTCATCTCCTACTCCTAGTAGACCTCTATGGTTCATACCTTGATGTGATGATTCCGTAATAAGGACAAGGTAAATGCAGGCAGTTGACAAAGTTCTGCCCATTGAAGCACGACCTAGTGATTACTCATGCCTCGTGTTTGACCATGCTATTCCTGGCTGCATTTACGTCACACTGATACGATCCGGCCACAGAGCAAGTACACAAATAGTTGTAGCGACATACCATAGACATAATGGCCAATCTGATTCACCGAGTCCAGCTGGCTTCAGAGCAGATGTGGCCGCGCGCTATGACTTCATTCATTCTAATCATGCCATGAATTCATATCTACCATCCTATTTAACTTGTACTTCCTTCTTTGGCTTTTGAAGTATGTCCATAAAGGTACAACTTATAGGGGTATATGGGGCCACCTGTAAACAGGAAGTTGTAATCTCTGGTGGCCATGTCAGGGGAAATAAGGGATCTCATGCAGAGAAAAAAACAGCTTCAGCAGCATTGAATTTTATCTCTCAAGTGTCTGTCCAGTGCCTCAGTGAACCAAGTTCAAATAAGACAGCCTTGCAGCTGACAGTTTTCACTTGTCACTAGACTGACTGCCTGATGTGGGTTAGGAAGAGGACAGTTAGTTTCACTGTTGAGTGAAGAGGAACATCAGACTGGGTGGTTCAAATGAGTGATATTGTTACTTATTTCAGTCAGTTTACCTTTTGTTCTTGTGACGTTTCTGCTGCTTCTTCCTTAAGTCCTAAAGAGATGCGGGTATCCACAGTGGACCATATCAACGGGACAGAGAAAGACGAAACAAAACAATGAAGCCAAGTGGAAAAAGACAAGGGCAAAGGCATGGTGGTACTTCTGTATGTCCAAGGATTATCCGAAACCACATCATGGATTGTTTGTTAGCGTCTTCATATGTCTATAGGTTAATAAGTTGAGTAATCATATTGATGGCATGTAAACACTCGTGATAGCTCGTCTGTGCCACTAACGGAGGAGGATTTATTGTATGTAAATTTAGAAAGGTCACTTCCGTTGACGTCATAGTGGTATCAAATAGATCGTTGATCTAAACAAACTCATCAACATCATTAACAGGGATCATGAAGAAATACAAAGTGAACACAGCCATGAAACCTCACAACACCATCAAGAGGTCACTGGTAAGACCAAAAGACAAAGTGGAACCACACAAGATGTGTGAAGGAGTGTACGCTATATCATGTAAGAACTGCAATGCCACATACATCGGAGAAACTAAATGCACACTTGGAACCCACATCAGACAACATGCAGACAAAGCAACAATGAACAAATCCTACAACAGAAAAACATCAACAAAGTAGATGAACAAATCAGCATGACACAGCAAAATCATATAGTAGATTGGGAGGGGGCCAAATTTGTGGACAGGGAGTCGGACTGGAGGACAAGAGGCATCAAAGAATTGATCTGGATTAGAAAAACCAAGGACAGCATGAACCGAGATGAAGACAGGTACAGATTCTCACACATACATATCTCTTGAAGAGCCAGCCAGGCATAGCCGTGGGGGCACACACCGGAGTGACTACGTCTGTGCTGAAGGACTACTGTGTCGCCATCTGAGGAATCGACAGATATAATACAAATAAGTACAAACATGTAGAACATTTTCTTAAAAAAACTGTCGGGAGACTCTCACTAAGGCTTTCAAATGTGCCGCTGAACATGAAAGCCACCCACTGGTAATTTTTACTAAAACATTCCTCCTACTCTCATTGTGGTGTACAACCATATACCGGCCCTGTATTAAGTTAAATCTACAAGCTGCTTTAATAGATAAAAAACAGTATATGATGTCTGTTGGTAGGCTAACTGCATATGTAGCAGTTTTTGTCCGTGCAAGTGTCTTAATAAAATGTCAGTAAGTACTTTCTAGTGTATTTAGAGAAGCTGCAGAAACTATGTGTGTACATGTTGTCTAAAATGCAGGGTGGCAGTAAAGTCAAACTGGTAGATGGTATCTAATACATTTTCTGGCTCTCGGAGTATGACTGAACGGGATAATAATTTTATGATTTTGTCTTGTAGGATAAACATGATAAGTAACATTTAGTAAAAATGGCGATTGGAAAAATGTAGGAATGCATCTATGTACAAATTTATGAAAGTTAAACATTGTCAAGTAAAGATGTCTTCCAGTTTTAGTAGATTTAGGGATTTCATAATAGGTTCGGTGTGTGAGTTATATTTACTGCGGGAAATTATTCGGATTGCCCTTTTCTACAATTAAGAAAGTCTATTTGTATTAAAACCCCACAATAAAATGCTGTAGTTGAGATATGGTAAAATTAATGAATTATACAGTCTTTAATGTATATGCATGTATAAAGTGTTTTAGTTTATTCATAATTCCCAGAGTTTGTGATATTTTATTAGATATTTTGTCAATGTGTGGAGTCCAGTCTAACGTTTCTTGAACGGTAGTGCCTAGAAAGTTGAATGTGTGTACACAGTCTGTTGGTTGACCATTTATTTTTAACAATAATTTTATTTCGGAGATATTACGCTGTGGAAAGTGAAACAGCATACATTTAATTTTACTTGTATTTAGAGTAAGATTGTTTACTTGCTAGGAACATGGTACATTGTGTATTCAGACTGTTTTCAGACAGTACTGTATGAAATAATAAAAAGATTGCTGCTACAGTACTTACTAACTCTACTGTACTTTCAATGATGTATTGTGGTGGTAACTCTAATCTGTACTTTCAATGATGTATTGTAGTACTAACTCTAACCCGTGCTTTTAATTATGTATTGTGGTGTTAACTCTAACCTGTACTTTCAATGATGTATTGTGGTGCTAACTCTAACCTGTACTTTCAATGAGGTATTGTGGTGGTAACTCTAACCTGTACTTTCAATGACGTATTGTGGTGCTAACTCTAACCTGTACTTTCAATGATGTATTGTGGTGCTAACTCTAACCTGTACTTTCAATGATGTATTGTGGTGCTAACTCTAACCTGTACTTTCAATGAGGTATTGTGGTGTCAATCATTGGTGGCTTCTTTACAACATTTACAAGTGTACTGGTAGTAATGACTATTGATTAATTCCAGGTATTAGGGCATGAAGCAACATGAAAATATCAGTGAAAATTATTCAGATAACAACATGGGATAGACGTCAAGGTAAATGTTGCAGAATAACTGCTCTGGTAGATTTATAACCGCACTTCCACACACTACCATTGTCTAGTAACACAACGGAAAGACAGTTCACCACAGAGACATCTATGATTATACAGGCACTTCTTTAGATGTTATTTGTTGTTAGGACTATTAAATAAAGATTTCCTTCAGCTCAGTAATATAACTAATACAATGAAGGTATGGGCAGTGTCTGTGAATGAGTCATTCAAAGCTGGTGCACTTTGTTTTCTAACTATTACTTTGGTAATTTGTTCTACATTTCAATACCCTTAGTGTGAAAATATAGTGAAGGCTTACTGGTAGATATTTAGTTTTATACATACCATGTTGTCATGGGCGTCCCCAGGGGGTGAGGGGGGCACTTGCTGGATCTGGATCTTAACATTTTGTGGACGTACATTAATAAATTTTCAGTCAAAGTATATGTTAAGTTCCAGAGATGGGGTAATCGTACTCTGTAATCGTGGGCAACTTTTTGAGTAACCGTACTCGTACTTGATTACATTGATAAAAAAGCCAACTAATCGTAGTCGCACTCGATTAC
Source organism: Escarpia spicata (assembly GCA_963995525.1). Lineage (NCBI taxonomy): Eukaryota > Metazoa > Annelida > Polychaeta > Sabellida > Siboglinidae > Escarpia > Escarpia spicata. The sequence goes on along the minus strand of OZ023209.1, from coordinate 42,933,725 downwards.
ATTGCCAAAGTAATCGTAATCATGATTACAAGTTTGTTTCATACTTACAATGCAAGCAGATATATATAAATGGCTATATCAGTTGCATACAGACCTGGGGCGGAAGTACTCGGTACTCGAGTACATTTTTGAAGTACTCGTACTCATAAAACTTATGGGTCATGTACTCGTACTCATACTCATTGTACTCAGATTTTACGAGTACATCTGAGTACTTTCTCAATATATACTGGGAACAATTAATTTATGTGCAGTTATAAAATCAAACTTTCATGAAATATTTAAATGCTCAACTATTTTTATTAATACTTTGTTATTTCACATAGAATGCCACCTTGCCATCCCTACACATAGTACATCCTCATTCTCTGATAACAATAACTATGATACCCAAACATGGCAACAGGCAGCATCTTTCCCCAGTCAGAAACACCCTGTTAAGCAAACAATAATTGTAGGCTATCAGTTCAGGCCATAAAACTGTTTAATCAAGCCACCAGGATGTCCATAAAGAGCCAACTACTAGTAGCAGTTAACCCACCTGTTAGACAGGGAATGCATTTAATGTAGTCTGGAGACCATGCCACCTGGCACTGGCGGACAGTGCTAACTGCTAAGAACAAGAACTGCCAGTCTTCCTCTGTAGAAGTAAGGTGGCTCAAGTCAGACTTCACCCTACACTAATATAATCTGGTGCCAACTTAGTGTGACACCAGTGAAGCCATGTGGCATGATAGTCTAGGTCAGAGAGAACACACACTGAGGGAGCAGAGATAAGAGAAATGCTAAACAAAGACATGTAGCCAGTGGGATGCCAGGTAACAAATCCTCCTGTTGGTTGCTTTGTTTTACATGCTTAACCTGGAGACAACCAGCAAAGTTCAATGATTGGCTGGGGGTATCCACTGGTACCTTTTACCCACTCATTTGTGATCATTAAAGACAGATATCAACTTGATTGGCTAAGTTTTTTTCTCAAATGTAAATCGTACTTTCTGATTGGTTTACGTGTGCCTAGTTGGTCGATGACTCAATATTGCCCCTAGATATATCATGACAGTGATACCACATGCCTACATTGCAGAGAGATCTACTACATTGTCGATTAAGTTAATTGGAGTATTGTTTGTTCAACTTTGTTGCAAGAGCTGAAGTATAAAACTAGTACTAGAATTGTAATCAATTACATTTGTTTTCATAGTAATCATACTCGTATTATTCGCATATGCCCCTGCATGTTGTTGACATTATCTGCATGACTATCATACTCATAAACACTTATTAGTTATTAGAAAGTACCAGACACGTCTTTGGCCACACCTCAGATGCAACTGCACTGTGAAAACAGTCACTCTATCCATTTCCTTTGCTAGATTTGCATGCCTCTATATATCTGCCCTGTCTCTGTAATCGTATCACTTTGTTTCAATCAGTTGGGTGGCCTTGGTACAGGTGTTAAATACTATGTGGCAACTTTTTGTTCCTTTATTGTGTGTGACAGCAGCTTCACCCTACAAGCTTTAGGCAGTGACCCACTATATTGAGTTTCACATACAGCTGAACTCTTGTTTACAATGGCAATGCCACATAATGAGTCATGTTACCTGTCTAGTTGCATAGTCATAGTTCCTGATTATAAGTAGGATAGAACATATCTCATAGGATAGAACATATCTCTATTGTCAACAACTCACTTAATCTATGGCGCTGCTACTGGATATTAACTTTTATAAGTTGTGTTAGTTTTACTTTCACAGTTATGTTCCAATCAGATAACACGTACCTTCCTGCATGGGCATGGCTATGCTAGGCCTAAGGCTAGGGGTCTATCTAATCCTGTCTACCTATATTTCGTATTAATAATTAACTGTCAAAGTGTACCGTACCTAACTACTAAGTCATTCCGAAAGATACCACAAGTTGACTAATTCGTTACCCACTTCTAAAATTCAGGTCAGATAGACGTAAGCCTGGTCAAAGAGGGTTGGGTTGATCCGGGTTGTGTACGTACTACGTAACGTTGCTGGCTCCACGGACAGTGATTTCATCCACACAACACTAACAGTTGCAGACGACATTTGCGTTTGAACTTGGGTGATTCCCGAGAACAACTAGATCTAACTTCGCATGTTTATACAGAAACAACACGTTACGTTTGTCACTCACCTGGCTGTGAACGCGATCAGTGTGACGCCATTATAAACAGCTGCGTGTACTGAAGTACCTGTTCAAAACTTTATGCATGTAACTTCCTCACCACTCTTGCCACGGTTGGGTGAACTTCGATAACCGAATGGGCTTTTGGGAAACGAAACGGTCTGACGGGGGTCTAAACGTCACGAATTCGAAACGCCCTCCTGTGAATTGTGCGGTGCGTGACTACACGTCATGAACAGCGTGATTAGACTAAGCGACAGAACCGTCACTTTTCATGACATATGGCTGAATTTTAGATTGACTGTAGGTCTTGGACTGGAAGTGTCAGACAGTTACATATTCCTACGGAATGTTATCAAAGAAATAATATCAAGTGTACAACAGGTTTACGACACATATCGTCGAAAACGGATGAGGACTGAGCCCGCATTTTTGGGGGGTGGATAGCCCCCAATATTTCAGCAAAGGGGTGCAGTTGGAGGTTTTCTGTGAGCCTCTTTGATGTGTAGTTGAAGATTTTGTGAACCTCAAGGGGTTGCAGTTGGAAGGTTTAGGTGCGTCTCAGCCCCCTCAATATTCACCACATTCCGACGACTATGTACCAAGTTACTTGTTATACTTACTGACTTATTTACTTGTGCCCCACCCAAGGCCTAGTTGTCCACTTCGTGTCCACGGGTGGCACGTGGAGTCTTTAATTAGACGTACGTTCCACACATAAGGCAAGTTATTGTCTATACGTCCATTTAATGTAAAAAAAACCTGCCTAACGCAAAACAAAAATACCGAATTTTAATAGCAATAATTATACTAACATTGGAGCTGTGTTTGATACTTGCAACGTTTCCATCCGTCTACAGCGGATCTTGATTACGCACTGATGTCATGTGACACGGCTCAGATTTTGGCGGAATGAACTGGTTGTAGATGGCGGGCAGGTGGTATCCCTGATCTCGGTTCATTGTAGGGGCTCTCTGTTTGATGTAGATGGCCTCCTTTACTGTTCTCTTACGCCAGTTCTTCTCGAGTCAAGACCTTTGTGATGTCTATGGATACTGAGTGTCCTGTGGCCAGGCAATGATCTCCTACTCCTGTAGACTTATCCAGGTTTGTATGTTCTTTCAACCTCGGGTTGAGTGGTCTTATGGTTTCATCGATGTAAGTGTGACTACTGTTGTTATCACAGGTAATGTGATAGATAGTTCCACACTGGTGTTCTCTGGGGACCTGCCCGCCATCTACAGCCATGTAGACCATTCCGACAAAATCTGAGCCACGTCACATGAAATCAGTGCGTAATCAAGATCTGCTGTAGACGGATCGAAACATTGCAAGTTTCAAATACAGCTCCAATATAAGTTTAATTCTTGCCATTAAAATTTAATCTTGGATCCATGAACAATATTTTCCATTAAAATACCGAAGTCTACATCTGATATATTAAGCGAGTATTATATTTCTTCTTCCTATACTCGTGGATAAGCATCGATCTATGCCGGCCTATAGGATATTTTCGCTCCCCATATATAGCGCTGCACACAGTCTATAGTGGTTTGTAGTTAGCATGTGTAGATCTGGCCTCTGCAGAGTCTTGTCGGCGTACTGTCAGTCGCGCTTAATGCAGAATTCAGATGGTGTAGAACAAACAAGTGTGACTCACTAAGCCGTAGATCATACGTAACGTCCTGCTCTGCTGTTAAAAACAGGAATCCAGTGTCCTGTCTAACTTGGTCACTCCACCTCTTCCGCGGCCTTCCTCATTTTCTGTGTCCTTTAAAGTCTTCCTTGAAAGCTATGTTTATGAGGTCTTTGTTTGGCATATAGCAGACGTGTCCAAACCACCGGACTCTGACTCAGGCCTTTGGCCAGAAATAATGTTTTTGCCAGTTTTAATTAATCAAAAGTGTGCCATTTAGCAGGTGAATGTCATTCATGTCAATCACAGCCATTATTGGCCAGTTCAGTTTGTCATTTGAGCCATTTATTAAAATAATGCTGATCCCTTCCATCTGTTTCACTACTAACAGTGTCAGTGAGTCATTAAAGTAGGCCCTAGACTTGGAACTATCAATTAGTCTAGTGCAAGCTGCCCCGCTCTAAATTTGACCCATCTTACCAGATGTAATTATCCATCTTGACTAGTCACATATACAGATATATTGTGTAAGCTCATGGGATAGGTGCTCAGGTCATGTGTGACACCAGCATACCTGTATGGTGTAGAGGCTATGGCAATGACAGAAAAACAGGATACAGGTTTCTGAAAACTAGTCAGCAACAGTGGCCATAAACTGTCAATTATAGGGAAGTTAAACTAAACTGAAACTAGTGTAACCTGCACACAGTGGTCATTGGTTCTGAGTGATCTTAGCTTTAATATGTTATTTACTTAAATTATTATCAGAAGTGTCACCACAGAAGGTGGAAATAGTCAGGTAGAATAAATTGAGCATGCTGCAAAGGCAAAAACACATCAAAGTTTAGTAAAATGCTTTATAAACACTTCATCATTTCTCACCTGACATATTTTATTTTGTTCAGTTGCATTTTCAGGCCAGCTTTAATGACATGTATGTATTTGCTAGATGACAAATATGAATATAACCACAGTATTTGTATACGAGGAAGCAAGCAAACTGTGAGAGATTAGTGACAGTGGATGGAGAAACACAGACCAGGAGAATAAGAGATCTCGGCAGGATGAACTGAGACACAAGGCTTACAGACATTCCAGGGCACAAGGTACTTTATTTCTGATTATATAACACTGTTATCTAGATGTGTCGGTAAATAAACCACAGATCTGGCAAAGATCACTATTTAATATAGGATTGGGCAAGCATTTTGTTATAAAAATGCAATTTTTTGACATACCCAGTAATACAACTTTTTTTAATTAATATCTTGAATACCATAATATTACCTGTCCAAGGACAACAACATATACGATTAGTACGCAAAATATCAGATGGATGTGAATGATAGTTTTCGAGATATCATGTTTTCAAAATGAGGAAATGTGTTGTTATCACCTGGCAGGAGACATGCACAATTGAAAAATATTACTCAGGCAAATAAAAATATGAACACCTGGAAGATAAATTTGATATATGGACATTAAAACAAGTTTCATTGGGCTATGTCCTGTTGTTTGGTTTTTATATGACGTTTTATGAATGAGTTTTCTTTCTCTGATCACCTTGAGTCAGGGAAAATTTTCAAAACTAAAACTGTTCTCGATATGGGACCAGAACAACCATTACAACATAATCAAGTCATTACATGAAGAATTAATGGGATATTTCTAAGGTTAAGTTCTGTAAGAAATATAGCTTACTTTGTATAACTTTCTATTTATTAAAATAATATTACATTACTATCTGTAATCGCATATTTAACACAAACACTGTTTCTCTGTAATTTTGTAAATTTGGATATTCATTAAAAATATATTATAATACATTTAAAAAAACAACCAACGCCGCTTGCCGACATTCCTGTTATTTACTATATTTCGTAATTCCCTAATCGTTTTTAACATAACACATACATGTTACAGTATACATCAAACATATTCGATCATGTAAAGTTGGATAACAAACAGCGTAAATAGCACAAAGTATGTTTAACAAAATGTCACTTAACGAAGGGCCACCTCACACCAAAGATCGACTTGTACTAGCGTCCACTGCTAAGGTTGTGTGGATCAGTCTATTTAGCTTGCATCTATAACAAAAGGCAGTATCCCATGTGTATGCTTGGTTTTTACATACTGCACTTGCTAGTCTTTCACATACTGGTTAATGTTACTTCCTATTCAAAACGAACAAATAAATTCAAATAAAAACTGTTTTTAAAGCTAACATTATTCACTCCCGTTGAATCATGCATACGTTTCCTGTTTAACAAGTCATAACTTGTCCACCATTGAAGAGGAAGTTAAGCCATTCAGAGGCCATTCCTAATGTAGTCATGTGGCTTATTATAAGAAAATTACATGTTTGTGTGAACAATTTTTAATGCAGACATTTCATCTGTTTTTGTATAAATCGTATTAGTTACAGACATTATGCAATGTCATTTAACTATAGTTACAGATCCCCAGTTGTTTTGCTACCACTATTACACCTGTCTGAATATAACTACACACTATAGTTGGTGTAAACCACTTAGTGTAGCCACAAGTTATTGCTAGACTGACGCTTACAATATTTATAAAATAAAACACAAGGCATGATACGTAGGCCCTACAATGTATCTATTTGTATTAATAATTATATACTTACATAGCATAAAATCTAGTTAAACACTATTCAAGGTGCTTTATGTTGAAAATTAAATTAATTTTTATTAAATAAAAAATATTTCAATAATCCTTACATGGCCACATCCAATCTTCAAACAACAACAGAAGTCACATCAGACTTAGTATGTGTATGTCCGACAGACAGAGTACAGTGTGAGCTTACCCCAAGGACTGAAATCCTTGAAACTGAAATATTAAAATGTGCGTTTTCAAAAACCGCAAGAGAAAACCCTACTTTGATCTGCTGGCAAAGGAAACTATAAACAATACTTACACATGCTTTTGTCATACCAATATCAGCCACACACTTTGAAGCATAAATACTGCAAGTCATCTCCTACTCCTAGTAGACCTCTATGGTTCATACCTTGATGTGATGATTCCGTAATAAGGACAAGGTAAATGCAGGCAGTTGACAAAGTTCTGCCCATTGAAGCACGACCTAGTGATTACTCATGCCTCGTGTTTGACCATGCTATTCCTGGCTGCATTTACGTCACACTGATACGATCCGGCCACAGAGCAAGTACACAAATAGTTGTAGCGACATACCATAGACATAATGGCCAATCTGATTCACCGAGTCCAGCTGGCTTCAGAGCAGATGTGGCCGCGCGCTATGACTTCATTCATTCTAATCATGCCATGAATTCATATCTACCATCCTATTTAACTTGTACTTCCTTCTTTGGCTTTTGAAGTATGTCCATAAAGGTACAACTTATAGGGGTATATGGGGCCACCTGTAAACAGGAAGTTGTAATCTCTGGTGGCCATGTCAGGGGAAATAAGGGATCTCATGCAGAGAAAAAAACAGCTTCAGCAGCATTGAATTTTATCTCTCAAGTGTCTGTCCAGTGCCTCAGTGAACCAAGTTCAAATAAGACAGCCTTGCAGCTGACAGTTTTCACTTGTCACTAGACTGACTGCCTGATGTGGGTTAGGAAGAGGACAGTTAGTTTCACTGTTGAGTGAAGAGGAACATCAGACTGGGTGGTTCAAATGAGTGATATTGTTACTTATTTCAGTCAGTTTACCTTTTGTTCTTGTGACGTTTCTGCTGCTTCTTCCTTAAGTCCTAAAGAGATGCGGGTATCCACAGTGGACCATATCAACGGGACAGAGAAAGACGAAACAAAACAATGAAGCCAAGTGGAAAAAGACAAGGGCAAAGGCATGGTGGTACTTCTGTATGTCCAAGGATTATCCGAAACCACATCATGGATTGTTTGTTAGCGTCTTCATATGTCTATAGGTTAATAAGTTGAGTAATCATATTGATGGCATGTAAACACTCGTGATAGCTCGTCTGTGCCACTAACGGAGGAGGATTTATTGTATGTAAATTTAGAAAGGTCACTTCCGTTGACGTCATAGTGGTATCAAATAGATCGTTGATCTAAACAAACTCATCAACATCATTAACAGGGATCATGAAGAAATACAAAGTGAACACAGCCATGAAACCTCACAACACCATCAAGAGGTCACTGGTAAGACCAAAAGACAAAGTGGAACCACACAAGATGTGTGAAGGAGTGTACGCTATATCATGTAAGAACTGCAATGCCACATACATCGGAGAAACTAAATGCACACTTGGAACCCACATCAGACAACATGCAGACAAAGCAACAATGAACAAATCCTACAACAGAAAAACATCAACAAAGTAGATGAACAAATCAGCATGACACAGCAAAATCATATAGTAGATTGGGAGGGGGCCAAATTTGTGGACAGGGAGTCGGACTGGAGGACAAGAGGCATCAAAGAATTGATCTGGATTAGAAAAACCAAGGACAGCATGAACCGAGATGAAGACAGGTACAGATTCTCACACATACATATCTCTTGAAGAGCCAGCCAGGCATAGCCGTGGGGGCACACACCGGAGTGACTACGTCTGTGCTGAAGGACTACTGTGTCGCCATCTGAGGAATCGACAGATATAATACAAATAAGTACAAACATGTAGAACATTTTCTTAAAAAAACTGTCGGGAGACTCTCACTAAGGCTTTCAAATGTGCCGCTGAACATGAAAGCCACCCACTGGTAATTTTTACTAAAACATTCCTCCTACTCTCATTGTGGTGTACAACCATATACCGGCCCTGTATTAAGTTAAATCTACAAGCTGCTTTAATAGATAAAAAACAGTATATGATGTCTGTTGGTAGGCTAACTGCATATGTAGCAGTTTTTGTCCGTGCAAGTGTCTTAATAAAATGTCAGTAAGTACTTTCTAGTGTATTTAGAGAAGCTGCAGAAACTATGTGTGTACATGTTGTCTAAAATGCAGGGTGGCAGTAAAGTCAAACTGGTAGATGGTATCTAATACATTTTCTGGCTCTCGGAGTATGACTGAACGGGATAATAATTTTATGATTTTGTCTTGTAGGATAAACATGATAAGTAACATTTAGTAAAAATGGCGATTGGAAAAATGTAGGAATGCATCTATGTACAAATTTATGAAAGTTAAACATTGTCAAGTAAAGATGTCTTCCAGTTTTAGTAGATTTAGGGATTTCATAATAGGTTCGGTGTGTGAGTTATATTTACTGCGGGAAATTATTCGGATTGCCCTTTTCTACAATTAAGAAAGTCTATTTGTATTAAAACCCCACAATAAAATGCTGTAGTTGAGATATGGTAAAATTAATGAATTATACAGTCTTTAATGTATATGCATGTATAAAGTGTTTTAGTTTATTCATAATTCCCAGAGTTTGTGATATTTTATTAGATATTTTGTCAATGTGTGGAGTCCAGTCTAACGTTTCTTGAACGGTAGTGCCTAGAAAGTTGAATGTGTGTACACAGTCTGTTGGTTGACCATTTATTTTTAACGATAATTTTATTTCGGAGATATTACGCTGTGGAAAGTGAAACAGCATACATTTAATTTTACTTGTATTTAGAGTAAGATTGTTTACTTGCTAGGAACATGGTACATTGTGTATTCAGACTGTTTTCGGACAGTACTGTATGAAATAATAAAAAGATTGCTGCTACAGTACTTACTAACTCTACTGTACTTTCAATGATGTATTGTGGTGGTAACTCTAATCTGTACTTTCAATGATGTATTGTAGTACTAACTCTAACCCGTGCTTTTAATTATGTATTGTGGTACTAACTCTAACCTGTACTTTCAATGATGTATTGTGGTGCTAACTCTAACCTGTACTTTCAATGAGGTATTGTGGTGTCAATCATTGGTGGCTTCTTTACAACATTTACAAGTGTACTGGTAGTAATGACTATTGATTAATTCCAGGTATTAGGGCATGAAGCAACATGAAAATATCAGTGAAAATTATTCAGATAACAACATGGGATAGACGTCAAGGTAAATGTTGCAGAATAACTGCTCTGGTAGATTTATAACCGCACTTCCACACACTACCATTGTCTAGTAACACAACGGAAAGACAGTTCACCACAGAGACATCTATGATTATACAGGCACTTCTTTAGATGTTATTTGTTGTTAGGACTATTAAATAAAGATTTCCTTCAGCTCAGTAATATAACCAATACAATGAAGGTATGGGCAGTGTCTGTGAATGAGTCATTCAAAGCTGGTGCACTTTGTTTTCTAACTATTACTTTGGTAATTTTTTCTACATTTCAATACCCTTAGTGTGAAAATATAGTGAAGGCTTACTGGTAGATATTTAGTTTTATACATATCATGTTGTCATGGGCGTCCCCAGTGGGTGAGGGGGGCACTTGCTGGATCTGGATCTTAACATTTTGTGGACGTACATTAATTAATTTTCAGTCAAAGTATATGTTAAGTTCCAGAGATGGGGTAATCGTACTCTGTAATCGTGGGCAACTTTTTGGGGGATAAAAAAAGCCAATTAATCGTAGTCGCACTCGATTACATTGCCAAAGTAATCGTAATCATGATTACAAGTTTGTTTCATACTTACAATGCAAGCAGATATATATAAATGGTTATATCAGTTGCATACAAATTAAGTTTTCACTAGTTAATACCTTCTCTCCCCAGAGAAGCCACATCTCCTGCTTATTGTAACAGTACAAAGTTATTATAGTGACAGGCTCTGGGAAGCACTGCAGTAAATAAGCCTTTCCTACCAGGTTACTTTGTAATTTTAGATACCATGTCATCTGTACTGATTGCACTGTTAGTATGGTGTGAATGACTGGTCATGGTTCCTAGGTCCTGACTGGCTGGTTGGGGTCAATTATAATTGTAATTCGTAATTGTGTAATTAATTACAATTATGGTGTAATTGAAATATTTGAAAGTATCATAATTGTAGTTGATTTTGAGTATGTGTCATAATTGTAATTGGCCATTGTAATTGCCTTAATTGTTCAATTACAATTCAATTACTTTCCCATTGTTTCTCCAATTGTGGGTGAAACTCCCTGAACTGTTTTTTTTATTTCATTATGAAAACCAAGGCAGTTTCCCTCTGAAATCACCTTCCCTCTCATACTCCCCATTTTTTGGGGTGTTGTAGTCAGGCAGTGACTATTTCTGGTGAACATGGGCAGATAACAGCTATCTGCCTGTCCTGCCACAGTCCTGGCACAGTCATGTTGCATATAGAATTTAGCAGTGTCTTTCCAAACAATCAGTCACCCATGGACTGGCACAGTAGTCTGTGTTTGCCTTATTGACTCTGCACATTGGAAGCACTGATAGAGAGATCAAAACATGGCTTCTCTTCCATTGGGGAGGGCATATAGATTATAGAGCTGACCCATTGAAGCACTAGCTCTAGCAGTAGCAGGCTTCAGCAGTTGACAAGTGTCAAGTAGGAGGCCAAGAACAAATGATAGGCCTGTGGTCCAGTGCTACACAAGCTAGCTGTACTAATTGTAATTTAGTTAAATAAGGCTGTGCACTAACACTATCCTTTCACTGTGGAATTATTTTCTAGTAAGCTTGAGGGCAGCAAGGTGCTGATAAGACAACTGTGTGGTAATTATATCAATGTGGGATGATTTGAGATATATCATTAGTTCTGTTTATATTATTTTAAGCGAAAAAAAATCCATTGTAATTGACAATTATAATTGAATATATTTTGGGATGGTAATTGTAATTGAAATGAAAAATATCTCACTAAGGCTTTCAAATGTGCCGCTGAACATGAAAGCCACCCACTGGTAATTTTTACTAAAACATTCCTCCTACTCTCATTGTGGTGTACAACCATATACCGGCCCTGTATTAAGTTAAATCTACAAGCTGCTTTAATAGAGAAAAAAAACAGTATATGATGTATGTTGGTAGGCTAACTGCATATGTAGCAGTTTTTGTCCGTGCAAGTGTTTTAATAAAATGTCAGTAAGTACTTTCTAGTGTATTTAGAGAAGCTGCAGAAACTATGTGTGTACATGTTGTCTAAAATGCAGGGTGGCAGTAAAGTCAAACTGGTAGATGGTATCTAATACATTTTCTGGCTCTCGAAGTATGACTGAATGGGATAATAATTTTATGATTTTTTCTTGTAGGATAATCATGATAAGTAGCATTTAGTAAAAATGGCGATTGGAAAAATGTAGGAATGCATCTATGTACAAATTTATGAAAGTTAAACATTGTCAAGTAAAGATGTCTTCCAGTTTTAGTAGATTTAGGGATTACATAATAGGTTCGGTGTGTGAGTTATATTTACTGCGGGAAATTATTCGGATTGCCCTTTTCTACAATTAAGAAAGTCTATTTGTATTAAAACCCCACAATAAAATGCTGTAGTTGATATGGTAAAATTTTTGAATTATACATAATGTGTGTACACAGTCTGTTGGTTGACCATTTATTTTTAACAATAATTTTATTTCGGAGATATTACGCTGTGGAAAGTGAAACAGCATACATTTAATTTTACTTGTATTTAGAGTAAGATTGTTTACTTGCTAGGAACATGGTACATTGTGTATTCAGACTGTTTTCAGACAGTACTGTATGAAATAATAAAAAGATTGCTGCTACAGTACTTACTAACTCTACTGTACTTTCAATGATGTATTGTGGTGGTAACTCTAATCTGTACTTTCAATGATGTATTGTAGTACTAACTCTAACCCGTGCTTTTAATTATGTATTGTGGTGTTAACTCTAACCTGTACTTTCAATGATGTATTGTGGTGCTAACTCTAACCTGTACTTTCAATGATGTATTGTGGTGCTAACTCTAACCTGTACTTTCAATGAGGTATTGTGGTGGTAACTCTAACCTGTACTTTCAATGACGTATTGTGGTGCTAACTCTAACCTGTACTTTCAATGATGTATTGTGGTGCTAACTCTAACCTGTACTTTCAATGATGTATTGTGGTGCTAACTCTAACCTGTACTTTCAATGAGGTATTGTGGTGTCAATCATTGGTGGCTTCTTTACAACATTTACAAGTGTACTGGTAGTAATGACTATTGATTAATTCCAGGTATTAGGGCATGAAGCAACATGAAAATATCAGTGAAAATTATTCAGATAACAACATGGGATAGACGTCAAGGTAAATGTTGCAGAATAACTGCTCTGGTAGATTTATAACCGCACTTCCACACACTACCATTGTCTAGTAACACAACGGAAAGACAGTTCACCACAGAGACATCTATGATTATACAGGCACTTCTTTAGATGTTATTTGTTGTTAGGACTATTAAATAAAGATTTCCTTCAGCTCAGTAATATAACTAATACAATGAAGGTATGGGCAGTGTCTGTGAATGAGTCATTCAAAGCTGGTGCACTTTGTTTTCTAACTATTACTTTGGTAATTTGTTCTACATTTCAATACCCTTAGTGTGAAAATATAGTGAAGGCTTACTGGTAGATATTTAGTTTTATACATACCATGTTGTCATGGGCGTCCCCAGGGGGTGAGGGGGGCACTTGCTGGATCTGGATCTTAACATTTTGTGGACGTACATTAATAAATTTTCAGTCAAAGTATATGTTAAGTTCCAGAGATGGGGTAATCGTACTCTGTAATCGTGGGCAACTTTTTGAGTAACCGTACTCGTACTTGATTACATTGATAAAAAAGCCAACTAATCGTAGTCGCACTCGATTACATTGCCAAAGTAATCGTAATCATGATTACAAGTTTGTTTCATACTTACAATGCAAGCAGATATATATAAATGGCTATATCAGTTGCATACAGACCTGGGGCGGAAGTACTCGGTACTCGAGTACATTTTTGAAGTACTCGTACTCATAAAACTTATGGGTCATGTACTCGTACTCATACTCATTGTACTCAGATTTTACGAGTACATCTGAGTACTTTCTCAATATATACTGGGAACAATTAATTTATGTGCAGTTATAAAATCAAACTTTCATGAAATATTTAAATGCTCAACTATTTTTATTAATACTTTGTTATTTCACATAGAATGCCACCTTGCCATCCCTACACATAGTACATCCTCATTCTCTGATAACAATAACTATGATACCCAAACATGGCAACAGGCAGCATCTTTCCCCAGTCAGAAACACCCTGTTAAGCAAACAATAATTGTAGGCTATCAGTTCAGGCCATAAAACTGTTTAATCAAGCCACCAGGATGTCCATAAAGAGCCAACTACTAGTAGCAGTTAACCCACCTGTTAGACAGGGAATGCATTTAATGTAGTCTGGAGACCATGCCACCTGGCACTGGCGGACAGTGCTAACTGCTAAGAACAAGAACTGCCAGTCTTCCTCTGTAGAAGTAAGGTGGCTCAAGTCAGACTTCACCCTACACTAATATAATCTGGTGCCAACTTAGTGTGACACCAGTGAAGCCATGTGGCATGATAGTCTAGGTCAGAGAGAACACACACTGAGGGAGCAGAGATAAGAGAAATGCTAAACAAAGACATGTAGCCAGTGGGATGCCAGGTAACAAATCCTCCTGTTGGTTGCTTTGTTTTACATGCTTAACCTGGAGACAACCAGCAAAGTTCAATGATTGGCTGGGGGTATCCACTGGTACCTTTTACCCACTCATTTGTGATCATTAAAGACAGATATCAACTTGATTGGCTAAGTTTTTTTCTCAAATGTAAATCGTACTTTCTGATTGGTTTACGTGTGCCTAGTTGGTCGATGACTCAATATTGCCCCTAGATATATCATGACAGTGATACCACATGCCTACATTGCAGAGAGATCTACTACATTGTCGATTAAGTTAATTGGAGTATTGTTTGTTCAACTTTGTTGCAAGAGCTGAAGTATAAAACTAGTACTAGAATTGTAATCAATTACATTTGTTTTCATAGTAATCATACTCGTATTATTCGCATATGCCCCTGCATGTTGTTGACATTATCTGCATGACTATCATACTCATAAACACTTATTAGTTATTAGAAAGTACCAGACACGTCTTTGGCCACACCTCAGATGCAACTGCACTGTGAAAACAGTCACTCTATCCATTTCCTTTGCTAGATTTGCATGCCTCTATATATCTGCCCTGTCTCTGTAATCGTATCACTTTGTTTCAATCAGTTGGGTGGCCTTGGTACAGGTGTTAAATACTATGTGGCAACTTTTTGTTCCTTTATTGTGTGTGACAGCAGCTTCACCCTACAAGCTTTAGGCAGTGACCCACTATATTGAGTTTCACATACAGCTGAACTCTTGTTTACAATGGCAATGCCACATAATGAGTCATGTTACCTGTCTAGTTGCATAGTCATAGTTCCTGATTATAAGTAGGATAGAACATATCTCATAGGATAGAACATATCTCTATTGTCAACAACTCACTTAATCTATGGCGCTGCTACTGGATATTAACTTTTATAAGTTGTGTTAGTTTTACTTTCACAGTTATGTTCCAATCAGATAACACGTACCTTCCTGCATGGGCATGGCTATGCTAGGCCTAAGGCTAGGGGTCTATCTAATCCTGTCTACCTATATTTCGTATTAATAATTAACTGTCAAAGTGTACCGTACCTAACTACTAAGTCATTCCGAAAGATACCACAAGTTGACTAATTCGTTACCCACTTCTAAAATTCAGGTCAGATAGACGTAAGCCTGGTCAAAGAGGGTTGGGTTGATCCGGGTTGTGTACGTACTACGTAACGTTGCTGGCTCCACGGACAGTGATTTCATCCACACAACACTAACAGTTGCAGACGACATTTGCGTTTGAACTTGGGTGATTCCCGAGAACAACTAGATCTAACTTCGCATGTTTATACAGAAACAACACGTTACGTTTGTCACTCACCTGGCTGTGAACGCGATCAGTGTGACGCCATTATAAACACCTGCGTGTACTGAAGTACCTGTTCAAAACTTTATGCATGTAACTTCCTCACCACTCTTGCCACGGTTGGGTGAACTTCGATAACCGAATGGGCTTTTGGGAAACGAAACGGTCTGACGGGGGTCTAAACGTCACGAATTCGAAACGCCCTCCTGTGAATTGTGCGGTGCGTGACTACACGTCATGAACAGCGTGATTAGACTAAGCGACAGAACCGTCACTTTTCATGACATATGGCTGAATTTTAGATTGACTGTAGGTCTTGGACTGGAAGTGTCAGACAGTTACATATTCCTACGGAATGTTATCAAAGAAATAATATCAAGTGTACAACAGGTTTACGACACATATCGTCGAAAACGGATGAGGACTGAGCCCGCATTTTTGGGGGGTGGATAGCCCCCAATATTTCAGCAAAGGGGTGCAGTTGGAGGTTTTCTGTGAGCCTCTTTGATGTGTAGTTGAAGATTTTGTGAACCTCAAGGGGTTGCAGTTGGAAGGTTTAGGTGCGTCTCAGCCCCCTCAATATTCACCACATTCCGACGACTATGTACCAAGTTACTTGTTATACTTACTGACTTATTTACTTGTGCCCCACCCAAGGCCTAGTTGTCCACTTCGTGTCCACGGGTGGCACGTGGAGTCTTTAATTAGACGTACGTTCCACACATAAGGCAAGTTATTGTCTATACGTCCATTTAATGTAAAAAAAACCTGCCTAACGCAAAACAAAAATACCGAATTTTAATAGCAATAATTATACTAACATTGGAGCTGTGTTTGATACTTGCAACGTTTCCATCCGTCTACAGCGGATCTTGATTACGCACTGATGTCATGTGACACGGCTCAGATTTTGGCGGAATGAACTGGTTGTAGATGGCGGGCAGGTGGTATCCCTGATCTCGGTTCATTGTAGGGGCTCTCTGTTTGATGTAGATGGCCTCCTTTACTCTTCTCTTACGCCAGTTCTTCTCGAGTCAAGACCTTTGTGATGTCTATGGATACTGAGTGTCCTGTGGCCAGGCAATGATCTCCTACTCCTGTAGACTTATCCAGGTTTGTATGTTCTTTCAACCTCGGGTTGAGTGGTCTTATGGTTTCATCGATGTAAGTGTGACTACTGTTGTTATCACAGGTAATGTGATAGATAGTTCCACACTGGTGTTCTCTGGGGACCTGCCCGCCATCTACAGCCATGTAGACCATTCCGACAAAATCTGAGCCACGTCACATGAAATCAGTGCGTAATCAAGATCTGCTGTAGACGGATCGAAACATTGCAAGTTTCAAATACAGCTCCAATATAAGTTTAATTCTTGCTATTAAAATTTAATCTTGGATCCATGAACAATATTTTCCATTAAAATACCGAAGTCTACATCTGATATATTAAGCGAGTATTATATTTCTTCTTCCTATACTCGTGGATAAGCATCGATCTATGCCGGCCTATAGGATATTTTCGCTCCCCATATATAGCGCTGCACACAGTCTATAGTGGTTTGTAG
This sequence comes from Escarpia spicata, assembly GCA_963995525.1. Taxonomy (NCBI): domain Eukaryota; kingdom Metazoa; phylum Annelida; class Polychaeta; order Sabellida; family Siboglinidae; genus Escarpia; species Escarpia spicata. The sequence goes on along the minus strand of OZ023209.1, from coordinate 42,916,466 downwards.
TTAGCATGTGTAGATCTGGCCTCTGCAGAGTCTTGTCGGCGTACTGTCAGTCGCGCTTAATGCAGAATTCAGATGGTGTAGAACAAACAAGTGTGACTCACTAAGCCGTAGATCATACGTAACGTGGGCAAGGTGGAGAGCAAAGCTAACCCCGACAAACTGTTCACTAACGTACACATTGTACACATTAAATTGTATGCCTACACGTACGTGTGTGTTTGATAGCAGTTATTAAATACTTGAACATTCTGATCTTAGCAAATTAGTTTAAACAAAACTGTGATTTTTTGTGAGTTACATGTAAGCCCTATTTAAAAAAAAGTTAACGCCTTCGCTGAAGTGGTATGCACCCAGCGCAAATATTGGACAACGCGACAGAGTCGATACAAGGGGTAGTCGACTTCTCCCTATACCATCTGGCTGCGGGGTGTGATTATTATTTGGTCGCTAAAAGTAGTCAGGCCCATAGTCAAGCTGATTTCTGTGGGTGCGTTTTGCCACCTCAAAGTGCACCCCCTTGAGACTGACAAACAAATCCCAACTGAATTCCAACTTGAGACTACCCAAAAACCAACACCATCACCTGATCAAGCGGAACTCTTTCTCTTGAGCGAAACTCGCACGCACGCACGCACGCACGCACGCACGCACGCACGCACAGTAACACACACCCACATGTCGCTGATTAATTACATATGAAGACAATGGAAAGCGTTCATTGGATTCAGACCAAAGATAATAATTTATACCCACCAGTAGCAGTTCAACGTCTTTGGAATAGTGCTTGGTCAGTGCTTATTGAATAAATACGAGTGCATCTTGCCAAACCATCTGACTGGAAGCCCGTGTTGTCTGGTGTACCACAAGGTTCACAAATTGGACCACTTATGTTTATCTTGTATGTTAACGATCTCACTAATCATGTTGATTAATGTTAAATTACATTGTATGCTGATGATTCCAAATTGTTTAAAGAAATTACGTCGGATACCGATTGTCAGTTGGTGCAGAAGGATCTGGACAGTGTATGTCTTTGGTGTGAGACATGGCATCTTAAATTTAACGTTCAGAAATGCTGCATAATGTCATTCACCAACAAAAAGAAACGTATATCCTATGACTACACGATTTTAAGCCAGTCTCTGCCCAAGGTCACCGCTGTCAAATATCTCGGTATCACATTGACCGACAGTTTGACTTTTAAAGATCATAGTAATCGTTGTGTTTGTAAAGTTTTGAAGATGAATGGTTTTATTAAGCGCGTTTGCACAACATTTACCGATGTACAGGCTTTGCGATCTTTGTATATATCTCTAGTCAGAAGCCAGTTGGAGTATTGTAGTGTTATCTGGAATCCCTGGCAACGTACGTTTATTGACAAAATCGAACAAGTTCAAAAGAAATTCATTAAATATATGTTACAAATCAAAAATACAGTACTCCTCTAACAGTTATCCTGAACTTTGCCGTCATTTTAGACTACCTAACCCTTCAATATCGTAGGCAAGTTGCAGATCGTATGTTTTTACACAAGTGTGTGCACTCCCAAAGAGACTCGTCGTATCTGGTAGGGCTATCCAATTTCACTGTCCTTCACGATCTCTACGAAACTGCATCCCTTTTAGAGTTTCCAATAGCAGAATCAACATTAGAAAACACTATGTTTTGAATAGATGTATGACTATTTAACACATTATATTTAAGTGATCCAACTTGTGATATATATTCAGGAGCTGAACCATTTAGATCCTCAATTCAAAAACATTTCCATGTATAACATATGTTTGCCTGGTATATTTTATATTGATATTGTTTGGTTTTTATGTCCTTATTGTTTTCATTATTCTATTATTATTTTATTATCTATATGTATTGTTTCAGTTATCAGTCCAGTTACTGTGTCCACTGGACCTGTTGGAATCTGAATAAATACAATACAATACAATAAACCGTTGTTGTTGTTTTCAGCAGACGGGCCTGTAAGCGATTCCAGCACCACCTAAAAGTCAAGACTCTCCAGAGAATATATACAGTAAAACGTACATAGGCCTACTATGAAATATTTGATTGTAGGATCATGTCAGTTACATATAAGTTCAATCAAACATACTACATAATAGGCCTACATGTGTGATGTGTGGTTGCTGCTACAAACTGCAAGATTACGACACGAGCACGGATCAGGCTTTGAGCAAATTACACCATTCTACGGATTTCGGTTTGTGCCCGCAACGTTGGACAAAATCGAACTCAAACTTCGTTTCTGATGATCTCCTGGAACAAAGAATAAAGGGATTTTTGTGGTGACGTATTAACAGTTGCTCAATGCTGCATGCATCTGTCCGTTGACACGTTAACGAAGTAGCCACCAATACCATCCACCAAGATAGAACTAGGCCACTAAACAAGGATGCATTTATATATTATAACCTTGCGCGTAGATTAAAACATTCTCGGAAACAACACACCGGGTTTCCCTAGTCAGGACGCCATTACCAATACATTGTTTCTTGCTGCGGACCTGCCCAAATATCATTATGGAAGATTTCCTTCTTTTGACAATGATATCTGTACAAATTTCCGGATTCTTCACCACGCCATACTCTGCCTATTTAAATGAAGGTGTATATCTACTTTATTACACAACTCCTCTATTACTACACAAAGTTATTCTACTAACATCGTATACATATTTACATAATGATACGTGTTCGCTGCGTTCACCAATTATTTATTAATTATAATGTTCCTGGTCGCGTTTTCTGAATCATGCCTGGCAGTTGTGGCGCCATCTGCCGATCAACATTTACTATATATATCGCAATTATGAAAAGATAGGGTCTACTTGTTTGTCTATAATATTGGACATATACACGATTATTACATTGCCAATACTGTTTGGCCATTATGGGAATACTTACGCAAATGTGTTCTACGAAGAGAGAGAGAGAGAGAGAGAGAGAGAGAGAGAGAGAGAGAGAGAGAGAGAGAGAGAGAGAGAGAGAGAGAGAGAGAGAGAGAGAGAGAGAGAGAGAGAGAGAGAGAGAGAGAGAGAGAGAGAGAGAGAGAGAGAGAGAGAGAGAGAGAGAGAGAGAGAGAGAGAGAGAGAGAGAGAGAGAGAGAGAGAGAGAGAGAGAGAGAGAGAGAGAGAGAGAGAGAGAGAGAGAGAGAGAGAGAGAGAGAGAGAGAGAGAGAGAGCAGTTAGGGGGAGGTCAAAAATCTCCACTGGCGGCCCACGCAAATTCCTATTCGGTAGTCTCAGCCGGACTTTCAGCACGACTCCGATATCGCGCTGTCGGATCATGACTTCGGAAGACTGGGGGTGGCGGGTGGTGTTGAAAAATGTTCGCCGCTACGTCGATGTAATTTCAGCTTAAACACTACCTTATTGTAACCTAAACGGGGGCACATTCTAAAGGTCTAGGGGCACGTACCGGGGGCACATTTAAATGCCAGCCGATATGATATTTTCGCACCCCATATACATAATACATTACCAATACTGTTTGACATTTGTATATGCCATCATGGGAATACTTACGCATATGTGTTCTACGTAGCCAGGGGCGGATCCAGGGAGAGTAGACTAGGGGGGTCCAAATACCTTCACTAGCGGCCGACGCAAATTCCTATTCGGTAGTCTCAGCCGGACCTTCAGCACGACACCGCTATCGCGCTGTCGGATCATGACTTCGGACGACTGGGGGTGGCGGGTGCTGTTGAAAAATTTTCGCCGCTGCGTCGACGTAACTTCAACTTAAAGACTCTATTGTAACCTAAACGGAGGCACATTCTAAAGGTTTAGGGGGCATGTAACGGGGGTCCATTCAAAAAGGTCTGAGGGCACGCCAAAACTCCAACGGTCTAGGGGCACGTGCCCCCAGGCCTCCTGGATCCGCCTATGGAAGCAGGACATATGTTAAACAATTCAAAGCCCGAAGTTCAGTGTAACGTGTGGCTATCAACGCACGCACGGAATCTGAGGTTAGGACCAGTTTTATGCAGGGTCAGGGCTAATAAAAAAAATACCTTTGTTTTTTCTCTAAATACATTGCCAGTTGGTAGGTCAAATGGTCAAAGAAATAGGTGAGTGGACCTCGGCGCCAAAGAGGAGATAACCCCAGTAAGCTCGAAAGTCAGGTATGTTAGCGGAAGCGATATGAACACCACGACCGACAGGAAGGGATGTTACCGATCGTCTTCGTCGGAAAGTTGGATGCGTTCAATCTTACGATCGTATGCCTTATCGAGGCGGTGATATTACTGATAGTTATTGCACGTCAAAAATAATTACTTGATTTAAATGCTGAGAATATGGATCGAAATAAATATATTTTCAGTAACCACGGTCTTTTCATTGTTAAGCATTTGGTAAATCACTGAACCTGCTAATTCTCAATAGTTTAGAACTTTAGCGCTTTGTAAATTCCTTGCACTGTTTATCCGCTGTCTTTAATTGTCAGTCATTTTTAAAGGTCACTAACTAATTGCCGACTGTGCCGTTTAATATGTCTAAGTAACAATTCTTGAAAACATAATTTGAACACAAATATATTATGTAGGCCTAGTGTTTGTGTCATACATGACACAGTTTGCGTCAGTAAATACGGTTAAAGGAGAGGTAGGCAACATAGCTGAACGTCGGTGGCTACATATTTTGAGGGTGCGTGCGTGGTCTCGGTAATTAAATTCAAAATACATAGGCTGGAACTAATTACTTTTTGTTTCAGTTGCCTCGAAGACTATGTGGAATTCATTTCCCGTCAGTGTTAAATTAGCGGGAAATATTGTTACATTTCGCCGTCACCTGAAAATCTATCTTTTTAATATTGCCTATCCTGCCTAGATTCGTAGCACATCCATCCATTTGTTGACGACTTTCGCATTGCACACGAGTACGAGAATGCTTAAACCTTTGGTTTTGTTGTGCTACTGTGCTCAGATTCTCTGAGGATATTGGCGTTGAAGAAGTAATTTATTTATTATTTATTAATTAATGTCACATAGTTCTTTACTATTACAGACCCAGCTGACAGATCCGAAATTCCTTAAATGCTCTGCGCCTAAGAGAAACTTGCGCTGCTCCGGCGGTAGTGGGTTGTTACCTCAACACAAATGCTTAATCCATATTACCGGTACAGCGCACGTATATGTTCTAGTGCACCAAACTTCTCAAATGTGAACTGCACTAATGTGGAATGAAATCCCTTTTTTGAGGCTCTCGAACTAAGACACGGGCAGTCGTACGCGCTGTTTCACGCGTCGGTACAGCCCATGTGTACTTAGTAAAGACGTCCGTCATCACTAACACGCTTTCTCGGCCATCGGCGGCTTTCTCCAGTTGAGTGAAATCGATAGCCACGACATCCAAGGGTCTCGACGCCAGGAGATTTCCCATTGGTGCATGGATCTTGCGACGAGGCATCTTTGCTAATGTGCACCTGGAACAGTTCTTGACGTAGGTGTCTATCTCACGATGCATTCCTGGCCACTAACACCTACTCCATGCAATTTGAATGGTTCGATACTACCTTGGTGTCCCACTAGATCATGAACAGCTTCCAACAGTTGTGATTTTAACACGCTCGGCAAGACTAATTGTCTCACTAGTTCTCTCTGTGAATTCATCACAGTACGATATAGAATTCCGTTCTGTTCAGATAACTTTGGCCATTGTCGTACCAACTTCATCACGATATCCGAATCGCAGTGTATCGGTCGCTCACCGGCTCTCCAGTACAACAGAAACCTGCCGATGTCGGTATCTTTGTTTTGCAGCTCTGTAATCTCGGCATGCGATAATGGTGGAAATACGGACGACGCCTGCATCGTCGGTGGCAAGGGCGATTTCTTTGTTCACACAAGTGACTAAGTCATGCAACGGACCAGCAATCCTGCTAAAGCTCTGAACATATTTCCGGCAGTAGGAAACAAATCCAAGAAATGAGCGTAGCTGTTTGACGTTGTTTGGTAATGGCAATCTCTGGACAGCAACAATCTTCGCAGGGTCAGTTGAAATGCTGTCTGCTGATACACGATGTCCGAGGTATGTCACTTCATTTTGCAAAAAGTGACACTTGCTGGGCTTCAGCTTGAGTCCGATTTTCCGCAATCGTTGCAACACCATGTCTATGCGTTCTATGTGACTTTCGAATGTCTCCGAAAACACAATCACGTCATCTAAGTAACACAGTACTGTCTGGTAACACTGGTCTCCTAAGCAACGCTGCATGATACGCTGAAATGTCGCCGGAGCGTTGCACAACCCAAAGGGCATGCGGGTATACTCGTAAATGCCCATTGGCGTGACAAAGGCTGTCTTGTCTCGATCGTCCATGACAATCTGGTGGTCGTGAACCATTTCGCGCCCTTCATAGCGTCAAACGACTCATCAATTCGTGGTAACGGGAAAGCATCCTTGTGTGTCTTGGCATTCAGCTGACGATAGTCAACGCACATGCGTAAACTGCCATCTTTCTTGCGAACAAGAACAATCGGAGAAGCCCAAGCGGAGTGACTTTCCATGATAATGTCTCGACTCAACAAGTCCTTGATATGGTCTTTCACCTCTTGATACTGGGTAGGAGGTATTCTCCTGAACTGTTGCCTCACGGGTTCATCAGTGACAGTCCTGATCGAGTGTCTCGCCATGTCCGTATAGCCAAGATCATCATCGTTTCGTGCAAAAGCATCTGCATTTTGACAGATCAACTCTTGTAAACGGTCTACTTATTCGCGGGTACACTGAGATCCAACATCAAGTACACGCGCGATTCTCTCGAATGTTCCGACTGAACGCGATTGTACGCTCTTCTTCAAGGTTACGAACTCTTTATTTTGTGAGACTCTCTGGAAACACACTCCATTGTCGTCGTTGACATTGTCACCTGTCTGGTAGACTCCAATTCTCACTCGTGGCTTCATCCACACATCTTCGTGACTCGTGTTGACTACCTGCACGGGTACAACTCCTCGGTGCACTTTTGTTACCGTGCAGCACATGGATATTCCGGCAGGGAGGGATCCTACAATGAGCTCAACGACGACAGTTGTCCCATCGGCTTGGTTCTGCAAACACGATGCTACAATAGTAGCGTAAGATTCTGCTGTAACTCTCAGACTCTGTGAACCTACAACTCGTGCGAAACCTTTCCGGTTATGCCTATTCGCATGTTCAATGGAAGCTACTATTCAGACCTGCCTACCCCAAAAACTTCCTGTTAGTAATCCATCTTCCCATTTACACTGATTTTCAGGAATATAGGCCAGCTGTCAGTAATAGTTCACAACCGTGTCAGATATTGTTACGAAAAGAACACCACTGTCAGTAATACTTTAATACTGTGACTATGACGATAGTTGCACCCAAAACATTATTGTTTTGAAGTGTTCAGTTAACAAGGTAAGGTAGATGTTCATGACCAGCATTGATGGAAATCAAACGCGAAGAAGCATAACTGTAATGTAAATGAATCTATACACATTGTAATTCTGATTTTATGTAAATTCCAAAAACAGCATGCTGACTACAAAAACTTGACAAATTATAACAATGCGTCACGTCATTGTCTATTTGTTGTGTCATTAGGATCAATATTAGTAGCCGGTATACCTAGGGCCAGGCTATAGACTACACAGTATAGTAGCTTGACTAGATCAAAGACAAACACAAAGTCATGCCGGGGGACGGCAAAACCATTACGTTACGCTAGGCATCAACATTGTCTATTCAACTCTAGTATATAAGCCTATCCCTGTATTATAGGCTGTAAATGATAGACTAAACTCAATAAAAACACTAACTTAGTCTTAGTAGTCAGTTGGCCTAACACTACAAGTACAACACCCACTACTTTGTCACTAGTACTAGTGTAACGACGTAGTCAGTACCTGCAATTATCGCGGCCACCACTGACCTTGTCATGTGAACTAGGAACATTATTTTCACGTATCCGGCAGTATGTAAAGCCGACCCCCTTCTTTAAACTTGACAATACGGGCCATGTCTGCATGCATGCTGTTATAAACATTTGCAGCACACATTTCTTCTTGGCTGGTAGTGGTGCCGTTTCGATCTCTGCCATCATTTCGTGCCGCGTGAGTCGTGACTTCGCCTTGTTTGAGCGCCATGAGCTCGGAAATGCGAATTTGTTGTAACGCTGTTTCCTATTGGTCAGATTACGACAAGAAGCAGCGAATGAAAAACCATGTCACAACAAGCAGCAAATATATGCTGCCACCTGTTGAATAAAGTGAAGCTAAATTTGAGGAGCACGGAAGTGATTGATAATCATTGTGACAACGAAAGAATCCATAATATTTTCATCCCTCGCCGTAATACCGTAATTTGAGGTGTCTTTCCGGAATGATTCCGGACAATCCGGAATGGTTGGCAGGTCTGTACTACTTCATCTACTCGGTAATTACCGGGCCTTAAAGATCCTTCTGGATGACTAAGAGAAATGTCAAATGAACCTAGGACATTAATTCCCAGTACACCCGGACAACTTCTCTTGTATGCACATTGGTCAGCGTCTGGGGAATCACAGACAACCAGAACACCTCTTGCGGGAATGGTATGTCCCAAAGCCGTCACATCTAACTCTACATACCCAACGTATGGTATATCTAATCCGTTGGCTGCGGTCAATTTTAGCCAACCACACGACTCCAACTCTCGATTGTTTCGAGCGATATACTCGCGGAAGAAAGACTGTCACAGTACTCACTTGGGAACCTGTGTCAACTAGACAAGTAACGTCAACATCTCCTATTTTTACGGTTATTATGGGGCATGTCCCTACTGTAGCATCAGTTGGTGCAACAGTGTGTGAGCCTAACCGCAACAACTCCACAACCCGACTTGCGGCAGTGAGTGCATCTAGTTTAAGGTAGGTAGTATGGATTCCACCAACAATCTTTAGCTTTCAACACAGATCAACCATATTTGGTATGCAGATACATACCAACATAGTTAAGTTTTTTTTTTCATGTTTCGCATAAATTATGCAAATTAGGTATCCAAAATGGCCGCCATAATAGAAAAAATTAGGTATTTTTTGCCGCGCTCTAACCAAAAACGTATTCAAGTTACAAGCTTATAATTTAGCACAGGGATTACTGTTATGAATATCTACTGCATGAATATCACATAAATCAGTTGTGTTGTTTACGTGAAAAAATATTTTTTTGTCGAAAAAACCTATTTTGTGTAACTTTTTCACATAATTAACGCCTATAATTCAGAAACCATTAAATATATTATGATTTCTTTTAATTCATGCAGTAGATATACTCATTAGGCACTGCGGTGCAAAATGTTTTGCAGTTATACCTAGTATTTATTCTACTAGAGCGCAGCAACTTTAAGTACTCACAGCAAAAATTGTATTCCGAGAAAACGATGATAAGGTAATTTTTATAACCAAATTCTGCCAAAAGCCATTAGTAGAAACCTCAATATTGCCACTTTTTATTACTTTTTCAGCTAATGTACTAACTGCATATTGAGGTAAGGATATGAAAGTACATAAATAGCAAAGAAAGTCCTTTTCCAAAAAAATGTCTAAAATCACTTTTTTAATCCATACTACCTTAAAGTCTTTGCTCTGTGGTTCTGGAACACGTGTCCATGTTCGGTCTCCCTCTCGGTGGACGCGTTTGGGGCTGTCGCGAGGGTTGACCGGAGTGTGTCACGCCACAGCAATGCCTTCCCAAATGTCCAACTTTCCCACATTTATAGCAAATGGCACGACCATCTTCTGTGAACTGCAACGACCGCTGTGCCTGCCTGGGTCGCTGTGCTGCTGCGGACTGTCGTCCTTTCGACGTACTATTCGCGGCTTCTTCCATCTTACGAACACGTTCAGACAAAGCGCCCAAGACTCGCGTTTGGTCCTCTAGTGTCGAAAGTACCTTTTGTATGGTACTGTTGGTGGCTTCCGTATTGATTTCATTCGTTGACAGTGCCGAGTGACTAGCGGACTCGGTGGTATTAGTTAACGTTGCGGCTAATTCTCGGTTGCCGGCAACATGACGTCTCACTGCGGGTGGCCGCTCTTCCTCTTCAGACCACATGATCCCTTCCTCACGCAGTTCGACAAAAGCCATGTCTGGACGAAGCCTAATCTGCTGCTTCACTTCTCAGCGCATGACGCGATCCTTCAAACCTTCTACAAAATGTTCAGCCAAGATGCGGTCTGGATCGTTGACGGAACGCGAATTTTTACGTGTCAGCGTCTCGAGAAACCCCTGTAATGCAGCTGCAAAGCTGCGAATGGATTCGCCTTCCAACTGTTTCCTCAGGTAAAACAGCTCCTGTAGCTGCGACACGGACCGTTTCTCGCCAAAAACTTCCAAGATGATTTCGAGTACTCGTCTGGGAGTCCTTGCGTCTTCCTTGGGCCAATAGCGTATCTCGTGTCTTGCATCGCCCTCAAGGTGCGAGACGATTAGATCACACTTCTCATCATTGAACATCTCACGAGCTCGGAAGAGACTCTCAATATCCTCCACAAACTCCTGTACTGTCAACTCGCCATCTTTCCCACTAAAAGAACGGATCTTCCTCTCCCTCGGTACATATAACACCTGAGTTGCAGGTCGTGAATTCGATGCGAGTTGCAATCGCGCAAGTTGGTCCTGCAAAGTAGTGATCTGATCTTGGAGACCATCAGCAGGTTGGACAACATTTGGAGAGTCCCCAGACTCCATAGTGGTGGCTCTGCCGTGCACGGTTCACGGTGCAGGAAGGACATATATATATCTTGGTCAGTCATCAAACGTCTCTCCCTTGACGCATGCAGGAAGGTCATTGTTTCCGATCCGGTCGTCGCGCGTCTGCCGTCTCTTGTTCGTAGTATCGAGGCTCCCACTTCTGACACCAAAATGTTCTAGTGCACCAAACTTCTCAAATGTCAACTGCACTAATGTGGAATCAAATCCCTTTATTGAGGTTTGTTCACCAAGTTTGGTGTTACATTTTCACTTCAATACGAACAAAGAGACGGCAGAGGTGAGTCATCTGCCAACACAAACAATAATACTAATGTCAGCACAATCGTTTTAAAAGCAAATGAAACACAAACATCGTTCCAGTGAACTGTATCGCATCTAGGCACAAAGTAAGGGAGCAGAACAAACACCATATCTTCAGAGAAAGAAGACAAGTGTCAGTCTTACAACAAAGGTCACAGTGATCATAAGACACAACTGTAAATGTTTCCATATTTATAAAGTAAGAAATATGTAAGTATTCTACCAAACATATTGCGATTGCAAATAATTGAGCACTGGCCACTGCCATTAGCAACGGAGCAGCTTATATTAAACTATCATGATATCAGTTGTACATATTACACACAGTAACAACAATGATTACAAAAGATAAACAGCCTGCCAGTGTGATCTAACAATTTACAGATAGAATAATTTCTAGGTGTGGAAATGGAATTAATGCAACTTGTCACACTTGTCGTGTATTGGGTACGACATTTACAGAGAACTATTGACGTAGTCAAATAGAACAAACATTTTATTGCCGGAAGTGCGGAACAACTCTCTAACCAGGAACAGGAACACGTGACACGTCATATATAACATTCCTCCCTCTTTAGGATACAAACTTGTATTAGAGTTCACTGTTCTATGAATGAAATAAACTAAATTAGAAAACAGTCCAGAGTGTTCTACAGCTCGTAGAAAATGTGCAAATAAAAACGTACACTGATAATTACACTACCTTTGTAGTTATAGTTCACAAGTTTAACTTTATAGGTGCTTTCACTACTTTGGTAGATCTTCTCACGGGACTTGCCACCAATCTTGGTGTCGCAGATTCCGACACAGTGACGTTGGGAAAGTTCGATTCCGAACCTTCTGTAGACACTGAATGTCGAGTACTCGCGATCGCCTCCGCGTCGATAGCTGGCGACGGAGGTAGTACTTCTGGCAGTTGCACAACCGATTGTTGCTGCTGCTGCTGCTGCTGCTGCTGTTGTTGTTGTTGCTCTGCATCAACCGTCTCCGTTTCATCGGGTCGTCTCTCTCCGAGATGGTCTTGGTGGCGTTTCCAAAGGCGGCCGTCACTCAAACGTACGGTGAACGTGAGTGGGCCCAGCTGGTTCTCGATGACTGTCGAAACCCACTTAGGTTTTCCTTGGAAATTCATGGCCCAGACGCAGTCTCCGGCTCGGAACGTACGTGCAGCCGCATGAGCGTCATGACGTTGCTTGTCGTATGCCTGTTTTTGCAGAACGCGATCTTGAACTGATGGTCGTATGAGATCCAGGCGTGTTCGAGGTGAAGTCTTGAGTACGAATTCTGCAGGTGTTCGACCCGTGGTACCCTGTGGCGTGATCCGGTACCTCGCTAGCAGAGTGTATAATCTGTCTTCCAGATTACCTTTGGTTTTCTTCAGACCAGCCTTGATTGTCTGCACTGCTCTCTCAGCTAAACCATTACTTGATGGGTGGTACGGTGAACATCTGATGTGTCTGATGTCATTTGCTCTGCAAAATTGTCCAAACTCCTCGCTTGTGAAGCAACTTCCATTGTCCGAGACGATCGTGTTAGGCAGTCCAATATATGCGAATGTTTGCCTAAGTTTGGTGAGAGTTATGCTCGTGGTTGCTGTAGATACCACATGAGCATCGATGAATTTGCTGTGTGCGTCCACAATGATCAACAGCATGCGACCTTCAAAAGGTCCAGCATAGTCAATATGGATTCGGTGCCAAGCGCGACCTGGCCACTCCCACGAGTGTAGTGGTGCTACAGGCGGTTGCTTGCGGTGCAGCTGACACACATTGCAGTCTTTCATGTATCTTTCGATCTCCATGTCCAATCCAGGCCACCACATGTAACTTCGGGCGAGCGCTTTCATCTTGACGATGCCAGGGTGTGTGTTATGCAACTCATCCAGCAGCGCATCGCGTCCCTTGGGCGGCACGATCACTCTGGCTCCCCAGAACAACACTCCTTGTTGTACGCTCAATTCGTCTTTTCGTTGACAGTATGCATCGAGCTCTCGTGGTGCTTGGTTAGACCAACCGTGTTCCACAAAGTGACGTACTTGTGAAAGAACGGGGTCAAGAGCCGTCCATTTTTCGATCTGGTCCGATGTGACAGGGCTCTCGTCCATGGTTGACAATGCCAGGACTACTTCTTGTGGAACCGGTACTTTCTCTGGTGTGTCAGGCAGAGGTAATCGACTAAGGCAGTCAGCGTGGCTGATGCTGGTCCCCGGCCTGTACTAAAATTTGTACTAGTAGTTGCTCATTGTCAGCGCCCAACGTTGTATTCGTGCGCTGGACATTGGCGATATGAGTCGATCTTGTTTCAAGAGTCCCAACAATGGCTTATGATCCGATTGCAGTACGAACTCGCGACCATAGAGGTACTTGTGGAACTTCGTAATTCCGAACACAAGAGATAACGCCTCCTTTTCTAGTTGCGCATATTTCTTCTCAGCAGAAGATAGAGTGCGTGACGCGAACGCTACTGGCTTTTCGCTGCCGTCGGGTAGGCGATGAGACAACACGCTCCCGATGCCATAGGGAGAAGCGTCACTGCTCACAATGATGGGTAAACGGGGGTTGTAGTGCACAAGCACCGTAGAAGAAGACACTAATGCCTTTGATCGTTCAAATACATCTTGGTGAATCGCACTCCATTTCCACTTCGCGTCCAATCGAGTCAACTCATGCAGCGGTGCCAAGAGGTTGTTGATGTTCGGCAGAAAGTTGTGATAATAGTGGATCAGACCAAGGTAGCTGCGCAACTCCTGCACGTTTTGCGGGGCACGCGCACTCTGTATGGCGAGCACCTTGTCGTTCGTCGGGTGGATGCCCTCCCTGTCGATGATATGGCCCAAGTACTTGCAAGACGTCTGTCGAAACGTGCACTTCTCCTTCTGCAACCGTATTCCAGTATCGAGCAGTCGCGTGAGCACCATTTGCAGGTTGCTGTCGTGCTCCTCTGGTGTCCTTCCAGAAACAAGGATGTCGTCCAGATATACCACGGTCATAGGAATGTTCTGCAGCAGTTGCTCCATGATGCGTTGGAAAATTCCAGGAGCAGAAGATACGCCAAACGGAAGGCGTTCGTACTCGAACAGACCTTTGGAGGTGTTGATTGTGGTTAGCTTGCGCGACTCCTGATCGAGGACAACTTGTTGATAAGCGTTGCTTAGATCGAGCGTTGTGTACAGTTGTCCACCAGCTACTTTGTCGAACAGATCATCGATGTTGTGAATGGGATATTTGTCGACCTTCACTGCCTTGTTTATCGTGACCCTGTAGTCTCCGCAAATCCGGATGTCTCCTGAAGACTTGAGTACTGGTACAATAGGAGCAGCCCATTCTGAGAACTCAACGGGATGAATGACGCCCTCAGCCTGTAGGCGTTCTAGTTCATCTTCTACCTTTGCACGAAGAGCGAGCGGCACTGGACGTGGTTTGCAGTACCGTGGCTGTACAGACTCATCAATGTACAACTTGGCAGTAACCCCTTTGAGCTTGCCTAGTCCTGCCGTGAAGACAGCTTGGTAATGCTCAAGAAACGAATCTTGGTCCATTTTATGCAGTTCAGCCCAATTAAGACGTAGCACCGACAGCCAATCACGTCCGAGCAGATTCGGACCAGCCCCTGGGACGATCAGCGCACTCAGCGTATGATGTTGGCGATTGTGATGTACATTCAATAGCACCTGCCCCAGTGGTTGAATTGTGTCGCCTGAATACGTGCGCAGACTTGGCACGTCACGTGTGCTGAGTGTCAGCTGTGGATTAGCCTCTTTGATTCTAACCCAGTCTCTGTCTGCTATCAACGAAACTGAAGCCCCAGTATCAATTTCCATCTTGACTCGTGTACTCTGAATGTCAATTGTACACATGTATGGTGCGACAGTGTTCGTGCGCGTGGCGTTGCAGTTGTACAGATTTAATGCGTATGTGTCGTTGCATAAACCTGCATTGTCTGATTGTTTTGGAACGTCCTTTACCAAATTAGTGTTTGCCAAGACAGCTCTACACACTCTAGCGAAGTGATTAGGTTTTTCGCATTTGTAACATGTTTTGCCCCAGGCTGGACATTCCGTTCTATTGTGCGGAGATTTTCCACAGCCTGGACAAGATTGTGCATTGCCGTATTTTGAAACGGTATCGCTGCAGCGCGGTGGCGCCACACGACGGGGTTTTCGTTGATTGTCAGTTTTCGGTGGCGCACCCTGGCGACCAACAGAACGACTATTCCAGTCGCGGTTTTGCTTCCTCGAACGCGGGTGATGATGACGATCTCTGGAAACTGCGTTGACGTTCGTCGTTGACGCGGCGTTGGTCCCCATGACCGATGATTGATGCATTGTGGACTCAAGCGTACGACCGTACGTCAGCAAACGATCGAGACTGATCGTTGCCTCACTCAGTCCCTTTTCGCGAATCTTAGGCATCGTGCACTTCTGAATGATTTGCGATTTTATTTCACGCGATTTGTCTTGAAAATTGCAATTTTTAGACAGCAGTTGAAGTCGAGCGTGAAATTGGTCCAGTGTCTCACCAGTGTGCTGTTGTGACTGGCGAAAGACGAACACTTCATATTCTTCGTTTCGTTTCGGTGTGAAGTAGGCCGTAAGCTTGTCTTTCGTTTCAGCGAAATTGTCACTGTCGACGACACCAACAGACTCACTCAGCTCGAATACAGCTTCACCAGCGTAGTGTAACAACATCGCCTTCTTCCGCCTGTCGTCGTCTATATCTCGCGCTACGACGAAATTGTCGAAACGGCGAATCCACCGCTCCCATCGCGCACTTGCGCTGTCAGCGGGCGTTATGGCGAACGGCTCGAAACCCGTGTTTTCCATTTTTCACAATGACGTAGTCAGCGAAAGTTCTACTTGCGTGCGACGGTCTAGGTGCTAGAGCTCGTCTTGTTGTGGTTACTTATCCCATCGTTCGTCGCTAATATGTCGTGTATTGGGTACGACATTTACAGAGAACTATTGACGTAGTCAAATAGAACAAACATTTTATTGCCGGAAGTGCGGAACAACTCTCTAACCAGGAACAGGAACACGTGACGTCATATATAACAACAATCCCAACTATTTCCCTAAAAACAAGTCACAAACATTTGTTTATGAGAAACACAACATCTATTCTATAGTGAAATCGAATCACCACTCTTAATAATAATAACGCAACATTTAGGTCGAATATAATGTCAATATATGACCAGTATGTGCACAAGATCAGTTGTAATATTGTCGTTTAGGTAACCATCCCGTTAAGTCATAAATCATCCCAACAAATAAAAATGTTCTCACGACACACAACCTCGTGGCAAGGACCTTTTCATCGCGCTGCAGAAAGGTGTCGCACCATAATTAAACGCCGCTAAAAGAAACTGCAAAAAACGGAGTCAAACTGAAATTGTGCCACTAAGAGAAAGAACACCCTAGTACATATACATGCAATTTTTTGGGAAATCCGGGAGATTCTTGAGCGATTCAGTCCGCTTTCCGTGTCGCGGTGTTTCGTTGCGCTGTCTCTCGGACATATCTTGACTTCGGAAGACCGGGGGGTGCTGTTGGAGATTTCTCGCCGGAACAGCGGTTCATCCCGTTTTAGCACATCTCAGCATGTCCCCCATGATGTTGCGCAGTCTGAGATGATGATACCGGAAGACGGGGAGAGGGTGTATCCTGTTGGAAGTTGGAAGCGAAAATCTGGAACATTTGCTTGTATTCCGGGAGCCCGGGAGATACACACAACATCAGGGAGACTCCCGTAAATACCGGGAGAGTGTCCAGGATTACGCACGCCTCCGGGTAGTTGGTACGTATGATGTCATCGTACATATGAGTTCAGAAACTGCAAGAGGATGGCGATCAACGCACTAGTTGAGCAGATGTGTGAAGAAGAGGGTGTGGGATTCACAGATTTGTGGGGATACTTTGTTGGGAGGGAAGATATGTACATGATAGATGGCCTCCATCTTAGTGGAAAGAGTCAGAAGTTTTCTCGGAGAACCTACTGCGATCTATTAACAGTGGGACAGGTTGCATCTATTTAAACTAGATTCGCAGGGGGACTCACAGAAAAGCCCGAAACAAGAGGCATAGATAAAGACAGCACAAATAAATCAGCAAAGAACAGTCCGGAAAACTCTTCTGAAGCTGGATATAAATGTGTTTGTTTAAATGCAAGGAGTATAGTAAACAAAAGAAATGAACTAAACATTACGGTAGAAGATATCGATCCTCACATAATAGGTATAACCGAATCCTGGGCCACCACCGATATAGCAGCTGCCGAATTGAGACTGACAGGATATGTAATGTTTAGGAAAGATAGAATAGGAAGAAAGGGAGGTGGAGTTATTTTATATATTAAAGAATCTATCCAGACTTATGAAATAAAATTAGAAAGAGAACAAGATTGCGAAGAAACTGTTTGGTGTAACATAGTTACAGGAAACTCAACGTTAACAGTTGGGTTAGTTTATCGGTTTATCGAAGTCCAAACATAAGCATAGAAGAGAATGAAAAAATACAAAACGCTATAAGGGAAGTAATCAAACGGAACTGTATTATTATGGGGGATTTTAACCACGGGCATATACAATGGAAATCTCTACAGTGTATGGGGAGTGAGGACCAGAAGTTTTTAGTTTTAGTTCAAAATACTTTCCTTTCTCAACATGTGCTAGAACCAACCAGGGGTGAGAATGTGTTAGACATAGTTTTGTCCTCACAGAATGAATTAGTTGACAATGTCAAGATATGTGAGCCACTGGGGAGTAGTGATCACAACCAGATACATTTTACCATCAAAGTAAAATCAGAAAGGAATAGTAAAAAGCAATATAGGAGAAATTTCCACAAAGGAAGGTATAAGCACATGAGGAAATATTTAGCAAAGATAGACAGGAATAACACACAGAAAAATAAGACAGCAACAGAATGCTGGGTTATATTAAAGAGTGAAATTAAGTGAATAGATGATAAATGTGTACCGTTAAAAAAACAAGGGAAACGGTCCAAAAAGAAACACTTATCGAAAGAATCCATTACAAAAATTAAGTATAAACAAATGATGTGGAAGTCATATAGATGTCTGGAAATGATGAAGACTACAACAGTTATAAAGAAGCACTTAACCAAGCTACAGCTGAAATTAGAAATTCAAAGAGAAGCTATGAACAACAATTAGCTAGTAATATAAAACATGACAGCAAGAGTTTTTATGCGTATGTTCGAAGCAAACAGAAAGTTCAAGATAAGGTCGGTCCTCTAGAAGATAGTGCTAGAAATATAATATCAGAGGGACTCTTAATGGCAGACGACCTGAATGAGTACTTTAGTTCAGTGTTTACCAGGGAAGATATTAGTTCACTGCCAGTACCAGAGGCTAAGTTCAAGGGGGCAGATTCAGACTATTTAGGACAATTAATTGTAACCCCGAAAATGGTAGCTAAGAAAATAAGGGCTATGAAGGATAATGAATCACCTGGAGTGGATGGGATTCCGCCCAAACTACTATTGGAAATTGTAGAACAAATTAACGTACCGCTTGCAACAGTTTTCAAGTTGTCATGAGAAGAGGGAGTGGTTCCTTTAGAATGGAAAGAGGCAAACATTATACCGTTATTTAAAAAAGGTTCGAGAAACAAGTCAGATAACTATAGACCAGTGAGTTTAACATAAGTGATTTGCAAATTATTAGAAAGACTAATTAAAGATCACATGGTGGATTTTCTTGTTAAACATAACTTGATAAACCCATCTCAACATGGTTTTTTTAAAGCGAGGTCATGCTTAACAAATATGTTACGTTTTTTGGAAGACATCACTAAGTGGGTAGATGAGGGATCACCAGTAGATATCGTCTACTTAGATTTTCAAAAAGCTTTCGACAAAGTACCACATCAAAGATTACTGCTTAAACTAAAGGCCCATGGCATAGGAAATGGTATAATAAACTGGATATAAAAATGGCTGATTGACAGAAGACAACGTGTAGTAGTTGATGGGGAGGCTTCAAACTGGAAATCGGTATTGAGTGGGGTAGCACAGGGATCAGTACTAGGACCTATATTATTCTTAATATATATCAACGATTTGGATGATGAAATAACAAGCAAGGTGTTGAAATTTGCGGATGATGCAAAAGTGTTTAGAAGGATTAAAAGTCATGGAGATAGACAACATTTACAAGATGATCTTGACAAGTTGATCAAATGGTCTGAAAAGTGGCAAATCCTGTTCAATTTTGGGAAATGTAAATGCCTCCACGCAGGTCATGGGAACGAAGAGGTAGAATATACAATGAGGGGTACTGTACTAAGTACTGCTGTAAAAGAAAAGGACTTAGGGTTAACCATTAGTGCTGATATGAAGGTTTCAGAGCAGTGCGGAATTGCAGCTTCAAAGGGAAATCAAATTCTTGGATTAATTAGGCGAAACATAACGTATAAGGAAAAAGAGCTAATAATACCGCTATACAAAACAATAGTTAGGCCTCATTTAGAATATTGTATTCAAGGGTGGAGGCCATATCGCAGGAAGGACATAGATATGCTAGAAAGAGTACAAAGGAGAGCAATTAAAATGATACAAAAACTGAGGGATCTTAGTTAAGAAATACGCCTAAAAATGCGGCTTAACAACACTAGAGACCAGGAGATTGAGAGGAGATCCGTTAGAAGTGTTTTAAATAATGAATGGTTATGAAAATATTGATAGAAATATTTTTTTCTCAGTTAAGAAAGATAGAAGGACTAGAGGACACGAAGTTACATTAGAAAAGGAGCAGTGTAGATTCTATATAAGAAAGTTCTCATTTTCACAAAGGACTGTAAATGAATGGAACAGATTATCTGCTGATTGTGTGGGTGCTAGTAGTGTGAATATGTTTAAAAATAAAATCGACACATACCTCAGACGGGCGGGATACACATAGATAAAAGGGTCGGACTCTCGATAAGTCAAAGGGCTTCCTTGTCCACCTGCCACCTAGAGTTAATTCTCTGGGTGGCAATCTTGTTAAATCTTGTTAAATCTTGTCATTCCCCTCGTCTCGGTTGATTGGTGTCCTGGCCTTTCTGATCCCGATGGCTTCTTTTATTTGCCGTATTATTTCCTTGTCCACTATTTTCGCTCCCCCGAGGGGAATTACGAACTATCTCACATGTACGATGACGTCATACGTCACGTGTACTGAAGAAGTTGGTGTGTCAAATCGACGAAAGCCTCTACAAGGTGAATTCACGTACTGCATTTATTTAAAAGAACTAATTTGAATAGAAATGAACTATCCTGAAGAATGTTCAGCAACCTCCTACAGGAGTGGAATCGATGTCTCCAACATTAGCGTCAACAGTGTTGAGCCAATAATTTCAGTTAATCGAAACTGGACGGAATTTCTTTGATATGACGAAAAAAAATGTGGAGCGATTCTTCTCTGTAGCGACACGAGCGATAGCCATGGAAATCGCCAAGAAAAATCATAAGCAACCTTTAAATTAATGTGTTGCTCGCATGTTGTGCTGTCTCGTGAGGTGTGTCACGTCTTGTTTCGTATTATCTCAAGGAGGCCGGAGCATCAATTGTATCGTGGCTGAATGCTTCCCCATAGAAGACGAGATGGTGTTCGATTGAACATGTCTCCCAGGGAGTAAAGTGAAAAGCGCGTTGAACAGTCATGAAGACTTCAAACTGCGCTATATATATATATATATATCTATATATATATATATATATATAAACATACCTTTTTTCCTTTTTGTGAATGATGCCCTCATGCAATAACGGGGAGGCCGACTCGCAAATTGTGCTAAAAGCTCGCAGTCAGGTGTTCACAAAGAAATACAGAACACTGGACCTCCTGTCTTAACAAAGACATAACTCACACAGCACACAAAGAAGGGTGTATACGCTAAACAGTGCTTGGGTCAAATGGTGGCCAAGGTGTACCCACCAAGTGATGCATGACGACAAAAAAACAAGACAAATGTCGCTGGGTTAAGTGATGGACAAGTCTTCCAGAAGCTACGAAAACGTTTCAAGGGACCTACTGATTCAGCTACACGAAGGGCTGCCAGAGACATTGAAAACACTTCGTATGTGCGTAGCTCTGGAGAATATGCAACAACCTGATTAATGAAAACATAAATAGCAATGTTGCATTGGAATTAAACACATAATTTAAATAACACCTTTAATTGCCATGTCCATGTATGCAACTATGCAGCATACAATTGCATCGTCAATTCAACAACGATCAAACAACAAACATACATCTAGCACCATCTTGCGTAATCTCCATTGCCATATCACAAGGTATGGTACGTATTAAAAAATGCATGTAATCATTTTTTAAATGGTTGCATTTTCCATTATAAAAAGGCCTGTGCTGATCGTAAAATAAAAAACCGATGTATGCACATACTGTATGCCATAATTCATACTTGCTCATGACAATTGTGTTTTTCACGTATCCACTAGATTACAGGATATTCGTCGATTTGTTGTTCAGGATGAGTTGTGAGATTGCGCAATACCGCGGCTGCTACTGTGACGTAATGTGTTGTGCGTTTCTCATTAAATCTATTGATTCCTCTAGGCTCCTGTCTGACACTGGTCGATGCATTCGTAAGAAAGATGATTAGATCCAGGTATGCTACATGAACGTTTGTGTTTTATTGGGTACAGCAGGCACAGTTGTGTTTTATGAAAATTTAATGCACATCATAACAACGCTGACAGTGTTGTAGAGATATCACTTTCTAGGTTGATGTTCCTGATATACTGTAATGGTTGATATAACTCAAACGAGCAGAACAACAAGGTATCAAAGTGAAATTAAGATATCCAAATCGTTTGAGAGTAACATGTTTTAAAGGTATTAAAGGAAGGGTAAGTGAAATAAAAGACTGTACATATTGGAAATAAGAACGTTCATTTAGTAAAGGGACAATAGATGACTGAAACAAATAAACTATCTGCTGACTGAATAACGATAATAATGTTCAAGGAGGGATCCAATCTTTGACTGAATAAGTCCGACACAACTCGACTGTCGTAGCCGAATCGCGTATCATTGACACGACTGGTGGTCTTACAACAGTCCTACGAGTGAATTTCAAACACTGACACGACTGGCCGACGAGTGACTGCCACATACTGACACGACTATCCACAACGTGAGATCATGTAAACATAGTGTTATATTTATGCAAACCACAACACGGTCGAATCTCAATAATATAGGACAGTTCGTTACAATCAGATGCGAATGTTTAACAGAAAAATTACTCTAGCGAAGAGGAAACCGAGATGACAAAACTAGAGTTTTAATTTGGATATCGGTCCGGAAGAATTGTTTCATAAACGGAGGGTTTATATGCATTGTCATTGCTTCTTTTTTATTCTGGTCGCCTTCTTCTCTTCTTGCGTCGCCGACTTTTTGCAGCATTGAATTAAGACGACCCACACGACAACGCCACCTAGTGGTAGTAACAGCAGCCAGTACATTGAT